>VZTH01001010.1:166791-284855 GCA_013397815.1 Aleadryas rufinucha | reverse complement strand
AAAATTGGAGTGGGAGTGGCGGGAGTGGGGGTGAGCTAACCAGAATAGAATGAACTACTTGAAACAAAATAAACAGCTTCCACATAACATTTCCCTCAGTTTCCATAAAGTGCTCACCCCATGGTAGTGAACTGGAACTGAACTAGCCACTGAACTAGACAGTAAGAACTTGTAAATCATCTCTTTTCCCACATATATGCAGTACTGCCACAAAGTTATCATGTGGAGAAAAAAACCCCAGCAAACCAAGAAAAAACAGCAATAAGACAGCTCATTGTACACATCCACAAGGACACTATTTTATGCAAATTTTGTTTTGCTTGATATCGTTATATAACTTGAAGTGAACTTCAAGGGAATTCAGCCATTCCATATGGCCCTGGCAAAGAGTCTGCAAGGGCAAATAAAATGTCTACCTTGTGCTTCAATTGCTTTAATATACAAGATATTTATATCGCAATGTGGACATTTCTGAGTAACCTTCCTTTACATAAGCATTTGCACTGGACTCATCTCTAGCATTTCTAAGGAAGAGTATGACACTAAGCCTTACTTTAAGAAAAGTCTTCTTAAAAGGGATCACCATGTGCAGGGAGCCAATGTCTTTAGAAGCGCTCCAACACAAAGATTACATTTTGAGTGTTGAGGTATTCTGAGTAGATCATACCAGATGTAAACTTTTACATCCCAATTGCAGAACTAAATTACTAGTTGTTCCTGGCTCTCTAAAAGCACCACTAACCCAAATCTACTCCCCCTCAAACAAAGGAAGCTTGCTTACTGCTACTGCAGAAGGTTCATATGCATGTCTGTCTGTCTTCAGTGATGAAATACTACTATTACTTATGTGAATTTATGAGGAAACTGAATTTTCTTAATATCAGATGTACAAGAAGATTCTCCCATACTCCACAAGAGGACTTCTCCCTAGTGACCACCAGCACTTGAGAAGAAACAAAAGCACTTGGGGCACCCTTGGAGGAAGGGTAAGTACCTGCTGTATTATTTTTAGTTCACTTCTTTAAAAACAGGTCTGCACATACCCCAAATAACATTTGAAGTTAGTCAGTGAATACAGACAAGTTTGGTAGCTCTAGGTCATGAGAAATGAAACCCGGTGTTTTGTTATATCAATCAACTGAAAAAAAAAAGGTGATGTCAAAATTCAACTACTTCTGTATTCTCACCAAATCATTTGCACTGGCATCAGCCAGTTTCTGAAGCAGAACCTGGCAGCTACCAAAACAGGCTGCAGGAGGAATTATAGGTGTAATACAGGAAATAATCACAAAAATATCTTTGTGTAATTCAGTTAAATAGCCAAGGGGAAGACCTCATCCAGGCTCAATTAGATCTGCTAATTGCAGTGGTAGTTTTAACTCTCATTATTAATGCCAGATGCCCTATGATATTCACAATTACCAGAAATACGTATCCTACAACATGAACAAAGAACTGTTGCAACTTTAAAGCTGAGAAAACAGGACCTCAGAGGCCAAGCAATAACAAAAGCAAGTCCTCCTCTTGCATACATCCACCTTAAAAAGAAACAAGGAATTACGACTGTCTTGATGTGACATTTCCAGGCATGTTTCTTGTCTCCTGTATGCAGTGAGGGAAGACAGCCACCCTCATTTTCTCTTCTGCACATCCAATAGTAGGCTGTGGGGCCAGCAACCTAGAAGAGTGATACCATGGGGCCAGCCAAGGAAGAGCTCTCTCTGCCTCCTCTCTGCTGCAGAGAGACAGGAGGGAGACAGAACAGTAACACTTCTGGCTGAGCCCTCTCAGGAATACAGAGCCCCTTCCAAGCAGCATGCCCAGGTTTAAGGAAAACAGCATGACTTGCTAAAATGCAGCAAAAGCCATGATTTCTGAGAGACGTGCCAGTAACTCACAGGCAGTTTCTTCAGAGCCCTGAGGATCTAAGCAAGAGGGTAAAATTGTAAAGGTTATAAAATAAGCTAGAGAGAAGCTTGTATCCCTTTTAAAAACAGAAATAGTCTTCCCACCATGTCAATTTGTATCAGTTTTAGAAGCATCTGGGTATCTTGTGCAGTGTCACCACAGTCATAAATGAAAAATGTTAGGCTGAAAACTAGAAACAAACATTGTTTTTTTGTACTTAGTTTTCATTTGTTTGTTTATATATTACCAGCTTATTCTCCTCTTACACCTTATGTTGGAGTGTGTCAGAGTCGGTGCATGTTTCTAAACCTTGAGTGGCCTTCAGCAAAGAAATACTGCTTCTCATCTAAACCAGCAAGAGAATGAACATTCAATTGATGCCTCTTCCCCCACTCTCCCTCCAGAACCAGGCAGTCTGCTTTATAGCATTATGTTGAACGGATATTACTAGAGAAGGATGCAGCCTTACAAATTTAAGAAATCCCATCTCACCTGAATATGGCCTAATTTAGAAATCAGTTCCTACCAAGCTAATCCAGCAAACAAAGAGGGTTCAACAAAAGACTGAGGGTTGACAATAGTCTCAAATTTGAGTACATCAGTTGCGTATCACATATAGTCAAGAAAGCATAGTTTAAACACTTCCACTGTCAATTCCTACAGCAATGCAGTCATGCTTTATGATTTCTTGTCAGGGTTGCAGGGGGGAAGAAACAAAAGGCTTCTTTGGTCTAGAATCTCTGTATCTGAGTGAAAGATTTCTGAGGAATAAGGAGTGGGGGTTTTTAAAGCCAAAATAAACAGATAAACAAAATACCACTTTATTTATTGCTCAAACTACCCCAGTGAGCTCCAAATATTTATGTAGGACTACTGTTTATTGCCTCTGCATTGTCCTCATGCAGACACATTGTACTGCATTTGCTTCCAGCATCACCAGCTGAAGTCTAATTTCAATGTGCACTAGTGTTAAGAAAAGTCACACCTAGATGCTTCACAGAAAAGCCAGTTGGTCAGTACATATTATCTCCTCCCAAGAAGCCATGATGGTTAATAACAATAATTTCTGTACATATTCTAGCTTGTCAACACGCCTCACAAGTCTTACGCTGTGGCACCTTTTCCAACTTTCAGATGTCAGTTCCAGAAGCTCATGCTGAGAGAGAACATGATTAAAGACCCCCAGCTCCCTTACTTTCCCCTAAATTAAAGGTGGAAGGGCAGATTAGCTCACAGAAACTATGATTTCCGCGGGTCATGAATATTTCTTAGCAGGTTCTCAATGAAAAGCAATCCAAACCTCATCTACCTTGGCTGTGCTGATACCCTGTGATCAACTTATACAGCTTTTAAGTTTTGTAGCTCAACTACCATGAAAGTTCTCTACACCTGCTCCACAATATAACCACAGAATTGCAGAATCATTTAGGTTGGAAAAGACCTTCAAGATCATTGAGTACAACCTTTGACCAATCACCACCTTCACAACTAGACTAGGGCACTGAGTGCCATGTCCTGTTGTTTCTTGAACACTTTCAGGGATGGTGACCCTGCCACCTCCCTGAGAGCTCGTTCCAGTGCTTTACAACCAAGTTCCATGTTCTTCCTGACATCTAACCTGAACCTCCCCTGACTCAGCCTGAGGCTGTGTTCTCTTGCCATGTTGCTGGTTGCCTGGGAGAAGAGGCCGATCCCTACGCTACTTGTGAGGTATCAAGCACTACTTTCTTTTCCTAACTAATGTCTGCCCATTCCCCACCATGTCCAGAGCACGTGACTCCCACGTAAGAGACTGCTCAGCCCATATGCCTGACTTGGACACCAGAATTACTCAGCCTTACTGTTCATGTGAACACACTCCAGCCACAGGAGCAGCAGCAGACTCCTGGTTGCCTGGATTTCTGCCTGGTTTTCCTCTGGCTCCCACAAACAACAAGCATTTGCACACCCACTCACCTACAGTCACTTTCTTCATGAAAAGACTTCTTATCAGCACCTTGCTTGTAAACTTGCTTTCCACCTGGTATTTCTTTGGAATTGGGACAGGAAGGGGAAAAAAAAAACAACACCCCACCAAGAAGAAACCTCCAAGTCTGATAACAAAGTAGGCACCAGACTTTGATGCACTGTATTGCACTATCATTTCCTTAGCAGTCAAAGCCAGCACTGGCAACAGACAACTAACCAGAAGGCTGAGCAGCCTGAACACACTGAAACCTGTCACCAAAAAGACCCACAGCAGCTTCACCTGGTCAGATATATCACACAATTAAGAAGAAATGAAGTAAAAAAAACCAACCCCATATTTATTATTATTATTTACTATGTAAAAGGATTTCTGCACTAGCTGTTCATCTAACAGCCCAACATTTCCATAAGGTCTTGTAGGAGCAAAAAGAGAGGAAAAGAAAATTTCCAAGCCAAAGACCTATCAGACATGCATCACTTCAAGTCTCTTCACTGCAGGACTCTGCAAATAAAAGGAGTTTACACACACACTGAGCTTTCTGTTAGGTAGTGTTCTGTTAGGAGGAATGAAAGGTAAACCTCAGAGTATACCCAGCATCAGTACCATGGATGTTTCGCATCTACAATGGATTGAGAACCCATCCTGGACTGGTCCCAGCTGGGCATTTCATTGTAAGGCTCTGCTACATAGGTCTTTTCAAAACACTATTTCCATGTACAGCCCTTTCCCCAAAACACCAGTAAAACACAAGAAGCATACAACAGGAGCACTATAAGACATGATCTGAAAGTGACAGCCTTATCACGACTGGCACTACTAACACTGTTAATTCACTGGTTCTGTGCAGGTATATGGCCCCACAATCTGTTTTTTCCTATTACTTATGCGTGGTTTCTGGCTGGGGAATCTTTGTCCAACTTATTCTAACTTTACCCTTTTGTTTTTAAGGAGTTAAGACCATAAAAATACTGGAAACTCAAGTCTGTACTGGAAATGCAGCATCCAGTGCTAGCAACAGAAAATGCTCTCCCGCCCCTTGCTCGTTCACCTTGTAAAGGCCATCAGAAAAGCAAACTACGCAGCCCGCATCCTAAAGTTTGCACGACGGCAGACGGCCGCTGACTTGCACTCAGCCAGGCCGGCCTTAAACAGGTTACATCTGCGCGAAGAGTCACATGGAAAGAATCAGCGCACACCACCCCAGCTGTGGCGGGAGACGCGCTCTCTCGCGTTTCGCTCTTGGAGACGCGACTTGGCTCCTCTCGCTCCGGGATGAGGGAGGGAAGGCGACACCTCCAGGAGCCTTCCCCCTCAACAAACACACAGAGACTTCGCGGGGACCGTCCCCCCACAGCCCAGCGCCGTAGCGGGGCGGGGAGCCCGGGGTGCTCCCCGAGGGGGCGGTTCGCGGTAGCCCCGCGGGGCAGGGACGCGGCCACTTACAGCTCAGGACCCCCACGTAAGCGAAGAGCAGCAGGCGGAGACTGCGGCTCGCCATCTTCCCGCGGCGGCGGCGGCGTTATGGGGCGGTGCCCGGTGGACCGGGGCTCAGCGCCCGCGGAGCTGTTGCCGTAGCCGGGACGTAGCAGCCGCACCGCCCGTGCTCTGCTTTCTCCGAGCCCGGAGCCGCCCCAAACTTTTAACGTGTCCGAGGAGGCGTCTCCCTGCTCCGAACGCAGGAGCTAGGGCTGGACACGGGGATGTGCCCTGGCTGTCCGCCCGCCCGCCCTACAGCGGGGAGCCGCGGCGGGCAGCGGTTCCGGGAGCATCCCTCTCCTCTGCCGCCCCCGCAATGCCCCCGCGCATCCCGGCGGCTGTGTTGTGTTGTATCCAGCAGCTCTTCTCTCCGTTTTGTTAATTTGTTTATTTTTAAGCTGGGACATCTTCATAAGCTCAAGGACATTTGTTGCAACAGAATTACCTTTTTGCTAGGAAAAGCTTAAACTTCTCAAAGAAAAGCGTTGTCCCCGTTGGTGCGTTTCCCTCAGGCAAACCCACTCAGGGTGGAAGTAGGGATAACGGGATGAAATCACGGAAAAACCCCTTGGATATTCCGGCTAACAAAAAAACGATGCGAGGGCGAGGCGCTGCTTTAACGCGAAAGAAGTCACAGTGACTCCTTGTGCCTGTCTAT
Organism: Aleadryas rufinucha; assembly: GCA_013397815.1. NCBI lineage: Eukaryota > Metazoa > Chordata > Aves > Passeriformes > Aleadryas > Aleadryas rufinucha. The sequence continues at coordinate 278,844 of VZTH01001010.1, read as the reverse complement.
ACAGCTGGACTGGACAGAATCCCACCTACAGCAGGAGATTGGTCACACGGTGACCTTCAAAATCTTTTAGATTATTATTTTATACCAGACTGGGAGAGTTTTTGGTTAAATATACAGGTGGTATATCAAGGAAAATTACTCACTGTGACAGTTAATAGTGCATTTGAGTAGTGTCCAATGACATCTTAAAAATGCATTAGCACTGATGTAAAGCAGTTCTATAACAAGAAAAGTATCACAAGTATTTTTTTTGGTAATCAGAACAGCAGTGTCGGCTATATTTTGTTAGAGGACAACAAAATGAAGAAAGATAATTTATAAATAAAATGTCTAACAGCTCTTTTAATGGAGAGCAAGGAAATAGGATGCCATGATGCTCTTTGCAGCAAAGTCTTCTTAGTTTATTTTTCCTATGGAAAAAATGTATACAGAACACAAGTAATATTATTTTTAAAAATCTGCATTCATATTTATATATATGTGTGTATATATGTCCAGTATATATTACTGGTATGGTGACATGCATTTAATAAAATCAAAACTGTCCCACTGAAAACAGAAAAGTTTTTTGTGTGTCCCAGCACATCATAGCTTTAGGCATGTACAAAGGTTCATTGATTTCAGTAGGACTGCTTTACTATTTAAAGTCAGACAATGATAGAAATGTTGTCTTGATATAACATTTAAATATATGGCAAGAGCCCGGTGGAAAAGGTATAAATATGGGGAATGTTAAGAAATGGCAGTATGGAATTAAATTAAAGGATAGGCAATAGGTTGTTATTAATACTGATGATTGATGAAAAACTAACATGCCCTGGTGATGTGTGCTGGAAGCCCAGAAACCCCCCGTGTGCTGGGGCGCATCCAAAGCCCTGTGAGCAACAGGGGAGGGAGGGCAGGGATTCTGTTCCTCTGTCCCACTCTGGTGAGACCCCACCTGCAGTGCTGCATCCAGCTCTGAGGTTCCAGCACAGGAAGGACATGGACCTGTTGGAGCAAGTCCAGAGGAGACCAGCAAGATGATCAGAGGGCTGGAGCACCTCCGCTGTGAAGAATAGGGCTGAGAGAATTGGAGTTTTTCAGCCTGGAAAAGAGAAGGTTGCATGGAGACGTCACAGCAGCTTTCCAGTATCTGAAGGGAGGCAGGAGAGGGACTCTTCATCAGAAAAGGTAATAGAAGTAATGGGTTCAAACGGAAAGAGGGAAAATTTAGGTTACACATATGGAAGAAATTCTTTACAGTGAGCGTGATGGCACAGGTTGCCCAGAGCAGCTGTGGCTGCCTCATTCCTGGAAGTGTTCAAGGCCAGGTTGGATGGGGCTCTGAGTGACCTGTCTAGTGAAAGGTGTCCCTGCCCATGGCAGGGGGTGGAATGAGATGGACTTTAAGGTCCCTTCCAACCCTTTATTTGATTCTGTGATTCATTAACACAGCTCTTATACTATACTAAATCCATTTAAATGAAAAGGTTTTATATAAGTATGAGGTCAGAGTAAAGTTCATTTTTTCTGTTGACTGTTTCATTTCTCTTGCAAGTGAAGCAACTTCCTACTGCACAGGATTGTTTCCCCCACATTTCTCTGACTTTTTCTAGTATGGTTCATATTTTCTTTCCATTCCCTTCTTTTATTTCAGCAATGACTAGATCATGATTTCTCTGCTTGCTTTATACAACTGCAGGAAACACTGGCAATTAAATGTCAGTATTTTGAAGGTATTTACAGAATTATTGGAAAAGTGGTTGTAATACATATAGTTCATTTAATATATACACTTTTTCTCTATTTATTTTGCTCAACAATGGTATTCTTAAAAATACTGTTAAGTACTTTGTTAGAAGAGCACAAGACTGCTATCCATATTTTTAATTGTTTAAAGCTGAATGTAGTAGAAATGTTTTCATTAAATAATACATAGAGCCCAACATGGAAGAATTTGTTTAAGATACTCAGTTTAACAGTTATTCTTGGAGAACTTTCCATAGACACTCCTTTTTAGAATAATAAAAATAGTCTATAATTAACATCTGCACACAAAATGTCAGTCAGGAATAGCTATCTTATTTTGTGATAGCTGTGTCAAGTTCTTTGTATAGAAAAGCCTTGAAGAAATGAGTGGAATTGCAACATGATTTCAAGACTTGGATGTTTTGTAACAATCTCAGGAATTAATAAAACAAAAGACTGCCCTCATTTTATTAGACAATATTTTAGATAAATCTACATTCTTACATTGCAGTGGAATTCTTCCTCCTTTGTAGATATCAAACACTTATCACAGATAGATTAGCAAGGAAGATGACTGTGATTCCTCTTCTTAAAAATCTGCATAGAATAGGGGCAAAAGCAGTGACAGTGCAGTACATGAAGAGAACTGGCTGTTTAACTAGCACCTTGAAGAGTGCTAATTTCTATGTAATCCTTTCTCTGTTACGGCTTACACATGCCAAACGAGAAGACAGTTGCAGGAGAGATAATGAATGTTCATCCTTGCACTGCCATTAAAAATTACTTTAGAAAAACATTTACTGAAAGACAAGGTTTCCCTAGTGTGTCACATTCAGGCATATCTCAAGTTTACTCATTGAATTTAAGTAGATTAAATAATGCAACCCTCATTCCATGTAGGAAAGCACATATTTTTTATCCTGTTGATAAGCAGGTAGTATGGATGTGTGATGATCTGGGAGTGGCTGTTCTCGTGTTTGCAGAATGAAACTCTAGTGAAAGCATAAAAGATCACAGTTCTGCACTACTTTTCCTTTTTCTTCCTGTGCTTTCCTAGCATGATTGCTCTTTAAACGTTTTAGTGTCTCTTGGTTCATCTGTAATAGAAGACAGCCCAGCAAGTTTGCTGATAAGTATGCCTGATAATGGTAAGAGTAGCAGAGGGGAAGATGTAGAATATGGAGCCACCAAAGGAGAAAATAAAAGACAGGAAATAAGCATTTCTGTGCATAAGCATGCCCATATCATTCTTTATATGGACAGTCGAGAGCTTACTGTTATTAGAATTTACATGGTTCAGGCTTTGATAAAGAAGACATCTTTGAATATTTTTCCATATTTAAAGAAGAAGAAACAGATTTTTTTTATATTTCTAAAAAGAGAAATGTTATGTTTGAGGTGGTCAGAGATGCCATTTGAGATTTGGTGCCATAGCCTGTGCATTAAATCTCTGTACATATCTTTTTTCTAAGCACACTGAATTGTTGTCACATATATTTACTCTGATAAGTGCTGAATACAAGAGCACACAGCTGTAAAGTGACCATTCTGATGTGATTCCAGGCACAGCTATGGGAGAAGTTGATGAAAAACTATTTCATAAAACTGCTAAAAGAGATTCCATTTAATTTACTTTAATTGCCAATATGCATATTTTATAATCCGTGTCACAAATCTTTTTTTCTAAAACCCGTTGATTGATGTGATATGTATTTTTTGTGCTGCTTTGACAGCCAGCCTGCAGTATATTGAATCTATCAGCTTGAAAGCCTTGCCCTTTAGTGTAAAGAATAATCAGCAGCCATGTGTAAGTGTGTAGACAGGCTGGTATTTCCAATTTAAGGGATACTTTTTTTCTTTTGCAATTTTAGTTATCACCACACCTGTTTTTTTACAATATCCTGGGATATTACTTTGGTGGCTGTCCACTCCCCAGTTACAGAAGGCCTTGTCTCCTTTTGACTTCTGTGGCATTTTATTATTTTTTATAGCTGCTTCATGTGAATTGTTTTAACTCACATCTGGGGAAAAGAATCTGATTTATCTGACAGATTATCTGCTTGTTTTGTACTTTGAAACTGAAAACTGTAAACAAGTATAGTTTTGAGAAAAGAATCAAAAAACCATTTTCAGATATGTTTTTTTTTCTCCCAGCTGTCATTGATGGCTGTTTAAAGACAAAGCATGGCATGGATTAGTTGCCTGGCTGTAATGCAATGGACTAGAGTGCTGTGATAGAACACTGTATCTCTATTAGACTGTTAAAATATTTCATATCTAGTGGGTCTGCCAGACTTGAACCAAGAAGGCTGCAAAATGTGAGGGCAGAACAAGTAAAGAGCAATACAAATTACATGTTCTCAGTAGCTTTTTTCAGTGAAACCCCCTACACTCCACCTTCATTTTCTGGAATGTCTTGTATGATTTTATCTTTGACTTACAAAGTACAAAATCAATGCCTTTTTCTTTTTTTTTTTCAACTGAACTTGCAAGATTACTGCCACTGAGTAGGCAGCTCAGTAGCAATCAAAGGTACTTTTCTAAAAAAGATCCATCACGTAGGATGGCATTGTGGGACACAATTCAGCCTAAGCAACACTGGACAATGTTTTAGCCACAGTGCTGCTGGTGGAGAATTCAGAATTATTTTGCCACAGCGTTTGTAGTGCTTTACTGCTCACCAGGTAAAAATACGCCTGGATGGCAGAGCCCAGAGAGTTCTAGTGAGTGGTGTTAAATCCAGTAAGCAACTGGTCACAAGTGCTGTCCCCAGGGCTCAGTACTGGGGACAACCGTTTCATATCTTTGTAATGATCTGGACGAGGCGATCAAGTGCATCCCAAGTCAGTTGCAGATAACACCAAGTTGGGTGGGAATGTCGATCTGCTGGAGGGTAGGAAAGCTCTGCAAGAGGGATCAGGACAGGCTGGATCAATGGGCTGAGGCCAGTGGTCTGAGGTTCAACAAGGCAAATTACTGGGTCCTGCCCTTAGGTCACAGCAAGCCCCTGCAGTGCTACAGGCTGGGGCAGGGTGGCTGGAAAGCTGGAAAAGGACCTGGGAGTGCTGGTTGCAGCAGTTGAACATGAGCCAGCACATGCCCAGGTAGCCAAGAAGGCCAATGGTACCTGACTTGTGTCACAGGTAGTGTGGCCAGCAGGACTAGGGCAGTGACTCTCCCCTGCACTCAGCACTGGTAAGGCCACACCTTGAACCTTGTGTTCAGTTTTGGGCCCCTTAATTCAGGAAGGACATTGAGGTGCTGGAATGTGTCCAGAGGAGGGCAGTGAAGCTGGGGAAGGGTCTGGAGCTCAAGTCTGATGAGGGGCAGCTGAGGGAGCTGGAGTTGTTTGGCCTGGAGAAAAGAAGGCTCAGGGGAGATCTTAGCATTCTCTACAGCTACCTGACAGAAGGGTGTAGCCAGATTGGTCTCTACTGCCAAGTAACAAGTGATAGGACAGGAGCAAATGGTCTCAAGTTGTGTCAGGGGAGGTTCAAGTTGGATATTAGGAAAAATTTCTCCACAGAAGAGGTTGTAAAGCATTGGAACAGGCTGCACAGGGAAGTGGTGGAAGTGTTCAGAAAATGAGTAGATGTGGTACTTTGTGATATGGTTTAGTGGATGTAGTGGTATTCAGTTAAAGTTTGGACTTGATGGTCTTGAAGGACTTTTCTAACTTTAATGATTCCATGATTTATAATTCTATGGTGTTATGAAGAATACACCTCTTAAGATGTAATTACACTGCATGTTGTCTTACAAGGCTGTTGCTGCTTCTGACCATGGACTACTGCTCTCACTTTGCTTGTGCATGGAAATGAATATAACAAATAATGTGAATCATGTGAATAAAACATTATCTTTCAGCAGTACTGATCCTGTAATTTGTATCACTTCAGTGACCTTGTGTTCAGTGCCTTGTAAAATGCTGCTACACTTGCTTACCTAGAGGATGAGCAGTGACAGCCAAGAGTGGCAAAGGGAGGCGCAGGAATTTTTAAGCCAGTTTTACTTTTGAAGCAATCTGTAAGTGAGCTCAGAGCTGGCTTTGGGACCATGAGGGTGATAAACGGTCATGGTTTGTTGCTTACACACTCCTGTTGGGTCACATACCGTGGCATAAGAGCAATTGCAGGGTTCCTGCTGCTTCAGAGGGCAACCTCGTATTTTCTGACCATTATAAAATAATATACATGGTTTTCCTGAAAGTTAAGGGGCTTTATGAAGACTGGTAGGTTGTAATTCTTCTTGGACAGTTCTGTTACCCATCTCTTCTCTGCACCACAAATGTGCTCAGTGTTGTGACATGTCAAAGCCACTGGACTTCAGTCAAACTCTTCCCAGAGTACTTGTCAGTTGGAAGGCGTTTTTCTTTGGGCATTGAGGGATCAATAGCTGGGCTGCCCACGCTCCTTTGGATGCAGTCCAGGACACAGTTGGCTTTCTGGGCTGTGAACACTCACTGCTGGCTCATGTTCAGTTTTTCATCAACCACCACCCCGCCAAGTCCTCCTCTACAAAGCTTCTCTCAATGAACCCTGGGTGGAATTTCCAGTACCTTTAGATGTATTTTGATTTTCTCTGGGGGGTACAGCTTTGCACTGTCGTTCTGTTGGCCGAGGGTTACCAAAGGACAGATGACCTTTCTCCTCCAGTAGTCTTCAGTGTGTTACAAATCCCAGATTTTTTTTAATCTACGCTGTGCTTCCAGAGTCACACCAAACAAGTAAAAGGAGGGAGCAGATATCCTACCATCATTTTTTCTGAAGATTCAGCTGAATAAAAAGTTGCAAATACTTGTACAAAAGAAGGTTTAGAGATTAAGAAGTGCCAGTTTAAAACAGATAGGTATAATAAAGTGTGCAGTATTAAACAGGATTTTACTCCTGTCATTCAATACTCCCTCAGAGTGACAGAACAGGGTTTGTTTCTGTCTCTCATTCTCTGCACATTCTGCATTTATCTACTTACAGAATAAAAGTGTTGTTTTTATACCCTACACTAGTAACCTTGTTTTGGTTATGTTTTTTCAACCATTTAAACCAAAATAATTGTCATGTGATCCTTGACTGCATATGATTCCTTGAGTTAACAGGAGAAATGGTGTAGTTGAGCTGTAATTATGCAATTAGCAGCATCATTCTAAGTAACGTGTATTCAACTAATTTTAAAAATGAGGAAGCAGGACAACTGACTTGCTGAAATTCTTAACTTATCAAATAATGTAATGAAGGGCACAAAAGCTACCATACTCACACCCATGGTTTTCTGGACAAGAGCCCAGGTGAACAGGGAAGTCAGTGCCAGGTACCAAACCAAGGGGACCCAGCTGTCCCGCTGCTCCACAGATGTGTTTCCACACTGAAAAATTCCATGCCTTTTATTTTTTTGATGCTGAGTTTAACTACATGCTATAGCTCTTAATGGCACTAATTCAGTGTAACTGTCTGACACTGGCTTCATGATGGCTACTGTTACACCATTGCCAACTGAGAACTGCGATGAAGACCATCATCAGATAAACTGTAAAGCATCAAAATGAACTTTTGGTTTATTTCACAAATTTATTAAGTTTAAATGTGAACCATGGTTTTCCTACATGGGCAGCAGCTAGTTTCTGCTTGGGTTCTATCTTTTGGGGAGGAAGGACAGTCGGGAGGTGTGAGGGGTTGGCCTTGGCTGGACACCAAGTGCTCCCCAAAATCACTCCCCTCCTCAACTGGACAGGGAAGAGAAAATATAGTGAAAGGCTCGCGGGTTGAGAGATCACTCACAAATTACCATCACAGGCAAACCAGACTAAACTGAGGAGAGTTCATTTAATTTATTGACAAATCAGAATAGGGTAGTGAGAAATAAAAACAAGTCTTCCCCCATCTCTCCCTTCTTCCTGGGTTCAACTTCACTCCTGATTTCTCTACCTCCTCCCCCCCTCAGTGGCGCAGGAGGATGGGGAATGAGGGCTGCAGTCTGTCACACGTTGTCTCTGCTGCTGCTTGTTCCTCATGAGGAGGACTCACACTTTTCCAGCGTGAGCAGGGGAACCTCTGCTCTGACGCCTGGAGCACCTTCTCCCTCTCCACCTGCACTGACCTTGGTGTCTGCAGGGCTGTTCCTCTCACACATTCTCACTCCTTCCTTATCTGCCTACAATTGCTGCTGAAGAGTAACTTTTTTCCCCTCTTAAATCTGTTATCCCTGAGCACTACCATTATTGCTGATGGTTTGGCCTTGGCCAGCAGTGGGTCTGCCTTAGATCCGGCTGGCATTGGCTCTGTTGGACACCGAGAAAGCTTCTGGCAGCTTCTCACATAAAAATACAGGGGTGCTCCCCTGTAGCCTCCCCACCCCACTTCCCAAAGCCTAGACATGCAAACCCAGTGCAGGTGGGAATAGTTAGCAAAGGGGAGCAGGCAGCAAGTGGTGGAGGTACAACATTTTGGGATGATGTTCCTGTCCAGAGTAATGCACAGAACTACTCCCCAGGGCACTGGTCACAGCACCAAGACTGCCAGAGCTCACACAGTGTTTGGACAATGCTCTCAGAATCACAGAGTAGGTCAGGTTGGAAGGGACTTCCTGGTCCAACCTCCCTGCTCAAGCAGGGTCATCCCAGAGCACATGGCACAGGACTGTGTCCAGATGGTTGTGGAATATGTCCAGTGAGGGAGACTCCACAATTTCTCTGGGCAAACATGGTGTGATTCCACAACCTCTGTCTCAGGTGCATGGTGGTGGGATTCTTGGGGTTGTCCTAGGCAGGGCCAGGAGCTGGACTGCAGTCACAGTCAGATTCACAGAATGGTTTGGGTTGGAAGGGACCTTAGAGATCATCTNGGGACCTTAGAGATCATCTCGTTCCAACCCCTTGTCATGGACAGGGACACCTTCCACTAGACCAGGTTGCTCCAAGCCCCATCCAATCTGGCCTTGAACACTTCCAGGGATGAGGCAGCCACAGATTCTCTGAGCAACCTGTGCCAGGGCCTCACCACCCTCACAGGGAAGAATTTCTTTCTTATATCTAATCTAAACCTATGCTCTTTCAATTGAGGCCATTTTAGCTTGTTCTGTCACTACAAGCTCCGGTAAATAGTCTTGCTTCTCTTTTCTTTAAGTTTTTTTCAGGTGCTGGAAGGCCGCAATTTGGTCACCCCAGTGGAATATGTCCAGTGAGGGAGACTCCCCCCGTTCTCTCAGCCTTCCCTCACAGCAGAGCTGCTCCATCCCTCTGATCACCTTGGTGGCCTCCTCTGGACTGGCTCCAGCAGGTCCCTGTCCTTCCTGTGCTGGGACCCCAGAGCTGGATGCAGCACTGCAGGTGGGGTCTCAGCAGAGGGGGCAGAGGGGCAGAATCCCCTCCCTGCCCTGCTGCCCACGGGGCTTTGGATGCAGCCCAGCACACGGGGGGTTTCTGGGCTCCCAGAGCACACGGCCGGGGCATGTCCAGCCTCTCACCCACCAGGATGAGATCCTCCGATGATCGTTGCGGGTCCCTTCCAACGCAGAATACATTCTGTGGCTCTGAGTTGTGTCGGAGCTGCTGGAGGGAGCGGTGACAGCCGAGGCCCGGCCAGCTCCTGCCGCCCGGCGGCGGCGCGCGGAGCGGCGGCGGAACCGCGCGGCCGTTGCCGGTGTTTCCGGCGGAGGCGGGGAGGCGGCACCCTGGCCGTGGGAGCATGGCGGGGCCGTGGGCCGCCCGCGGGCTGCGCGCCGGAAGCCGTGAGTGCCGGAGGGAGCCGGGACTGCGGGAGGGAGCCGGGAGCCGTGAGTGTGGGGCCGGGCCGAGCTCGGGCTCGTACTGCGGCGGTGCCTTCAGGGGCTAAGGTGCCTTTATTAGGCCGCAGGGGAGTTGGCCTGCCTGAGGGAAGGGCCTCTGCCGTCAGGGAGCGACATTAACCTTTGCATAGAACCACAGAGTAGCTGGGGTTGGAAGGGACTTCTGGAGATCATCCAGTCCAACCCCCTTGCCAGGGCAGGGTCACCACCAGCAGGTGACACAGGAACGTGTCCAGGTGGATTTGGAATGTCTCCAGGGAGAGAGATTCCACACCCTCCCAGGGCAGCTTATTCCAGTGCTCTGCCCCTCTCCATGGAAAGAAGTTCTTCCTCATGTTGAAGTGAAACTAAACGTGTTTTAGTTTATGGCCAATGCTTCTCATTCTGTTGCTGGTCACCACTGAAAGGAGTCTGGCACGAACCTCTTGGCACCCACCTTTGAGATATTTATATGCATTGATGAGATCCCCTCTCAGTCTTCTTCAAACTAAACAGGCCCAGCTCCTGTGGTCTCTCCTCATAAGAGAGATGCTCAAGACCCCTCATCATGTTTTTGACCCCTTTTGTTGCCTCAGTCTCCTGTTGTCACTTTGTGCAGGCAGTGCAAGGGCCCAGCGTGGTCACCTGCTGGAGCTGCAGAAGTGCTACCTTGTATATATTGATGCCCGAAAGACAGGCTGGAAATANTAGGCGTAGAAGCTATAATTCAGGCTATATAAGTAAAAGCTATGATTCAGACTACATAAGTATAGAGAGCTATGTTTAAGGTTATATTGATATTCTTTAAGTCACATTGATAAAAGGTCATGATTTGGGTTATATTGATATTAAGGTTACATAGATATCTTATAACCCAAGCTAAATAAGCACTTTGTTGGTGTGACTTGAGTTACACAGACATCATATTGAGACAGACAGGTGGGTGATCAGCAGTGTTGTAGAAACCAACACCTTATAAAGAGGCTTTGAAAACTCAGAATGTGTCATAGAATGGTTGAGGTTGGAGGGGACCACAGTGGGTCATCTGGTCCAACCTCTCTGCTCAAGTAGGATCATCCCAGAGCACATGGGACAGGATTGCATCCAGATGGTTCTGAAATATCTCCAGTGAGGGAGACTCCACAGCCTCTCTGGGCAATCTGTTCCAGTGCTTGGTCGCTACACATTAAAGAAGTTCTTCCTCATGTTCATGTGGAACTTCCTGCCCATCAGTTTCTGCCTGTTGCCCCTTGTCCCATTGCTGGGCACCACAGAGCAGAGCCTGGTTTGTGCTCTGATCCCTCCCTCCAGACACTGAGAGATATGGATGAGGTCCCCTCTCAGTCATCTCCTCTCGCGGCTGAACAGGCCCAGCTCCCTCAGCCTTTCTTCATAAGAGAATGCTCTGCTGGACCCACCCCAGGATTGTTTACTGCAGAATTATTGCTTACTCAGTGTCTCTCCTGTCACCAGGGTACATCTCCACACCAGCTTTCTCTCAGCTGACACCGGATGAGGTCGTTCGGATGCGTAACGAGCTCTTCACCAAAGAGAAAGAGAGACAATTGTCTCTTCACCCACGGATTGAGAAAATTGAAGTGAAATACACTGGGAAGTCGCACCCTGGCACTGTGTTTGTCATGAACAAGGCTCTTTCTACGCCATACAACTGTGCCATGCGTAAGTGGATGGACTCCTGAACTAGCCCCTCATGGTGAATGTTGTGCTGCCAACTGAAGTAGAAACTGGAGGCTTTTTTCACAGTTCATCCTTCCAAGGCATTTACAAATATGAAACCTGGAGTTAGTTGTTACAAATGCAGCAGTCTGATCTGCTGATCCTGAGAAATACGGTTAATAACTATCTAATAATTTAAAGTTTTTTTACTTTCTTTAGATTTAAGTGAATGGCATTGCAAGAAATCTGTTCTGGCTCTTGTGGATGGTGAAATTTGGGACATGTACAGACCCTTGACCAAATCATGTGAAATTCAGTTCCTTACCTTCAAAGATGAAGATCCAGAGGAAGTAAACAAGGTAGGTTATTATCTTATTCCATTGTAGGTGACCCTGGTTCTCTGTACCTTGCCTCATTGCAGGTGGCTCTGCTTATGACCACTTGATTCTCTGTGCATCTTTCAGTTCCATGCCTGTCTGCTTTCTTGAACTTTGTTGTCATTAAAGTCCAGACATTTTTAATGTCTTTTTAATGGTTCTTCATGGCTGTAATTAGCTGGACCAGCCTGTGGGCTAGGTGAATTGTTGGCATTCCTTTCAGTTTTTGTATTATTCTATGATTTCAGATTTAAATATCTCCAGGGTTATATCTGGCTTGCAGCCTAAGTGCAGTTTTGATTTTTTTTATTTGATTCTGTTTGGAGAATCGTCTCTGAATAGAAGTTTAAATACTAAAGACAGTAATCATAGAATCATGGAAAAGTTCGGGTTGGAAGGGACGTTAAAAGCTTGTCCAGTTCCACCCCCTGCCATGGGCAGGGACACCTTCCACTAGACCAGGTTCTAGCTCCTAGCCCTGTCCAACCTGTCTTTGAACAATTCCAGGGGTGGAATGCTTGGGTTGGCAGCTAAGTTTGTGCACCATCTGGTAAAGTTTTGGGGATTTTTTTTTTTGAACAATTAGCTTCTAGGCAATAAATCCATGTTCTGAAATTCTCTTCGCAGGCATATTGGCGTTCCTGTGCCATGATCATGGCGTGTGTGCTAAAGCGAGCGTTCAAGGATGAATACTCAGTCAACCTAGTTAAAGCTCCAGAAGTGCCAGGTGATAGAAGTGTTTTATATTGATTGCCTTTTGCTGCTTCTTAAGTCAGTATTTAATAACCAAACTTAAAAAAAATCAGAAAAAAATTGGCTCCTTTTCCAATGACCGATGGTAATTAGCATTGATGTGTGTATTACACGTTATTGTAGTTGCCTTTAATTTATAATAATCACACTAAAAACAATTTTGTTATCAACATTCAGAAAATTGGTCTGTGTGGCCACTGGGTTTCAGACCACTTAGGATTTCATAGCTGAAATTAGTAACTAAACCTCTGTATTGTGAAGTGACATGAGCGAGGTTTGTAGATGTGGTGTGACACGTTTCTGTGGAATTTGCTCTGATAACTGCATAGCCTTGTCCAGCACTTGAGTTACTAAAAAGGACAATGTTTATACCAAATTGGAAGATTATTGAGGTACAAACAAGCTTAGTAACGACTTGTGCTCATCTGTGGTCTGATTTAAGATTTAGAAAAGTGAGAAAATGCACAAGAGAGGAGGTTGTTTCAATAACAAAGCCTGCATAATTATCCATTTAATATATGAGAAGGTTGGTCGCTGGTCATGAGCCATGCTATAACTGCTTCTCTTTTTAGCAATTTCAGCTTGTTGTGATTGATAAGTACAGGTAAATATTTCAGTTCTACCAGAATTTGGAATAATCTTGGATATACTCAGCTATATCATTATACTGTATGTATAGAAATAGTGTGAGCTTACTGGGTTCATAGATTTGGTTTCTAAATAGCCATAACTGAATATACACAGAAGAGTGTTCTAACAACTATCAGAGAAACTTGTGTTGCTTTTACCAGAAGTTTGTGCCATGCTTGTGTCATGAATAAACATTTTACTTCAGCTCTAATATTGTCTTATTTCTCTATGCAATAAATTCCTCTTTATAATTTAGTAGTTCACATTTATTGTATGAAGCATACAATGGAAAAACCGTGAAGTATTTTTAGAGTGAGTGGTTTTGGTTTTTTCTGCAGTGTTAGATGCAGTTTTGTGAAGCAGTATATTTTTTCCTCTCTTTACTGGGATTCTATTATACTGACATTGCATTAAAACTCTTTTCAAATTATTTTCTCATTCAGTGAAATGAAATTAAAGCAACACAAGTTCAATATGCCATTTTATAGTATAATCAGAGCTGAAAACCTTTGTTTTATGATGAATTTCTAAAGATAATTCTGTTTTTCTTCTCATTCATTTTGGTGTGAGAATATAATATGACTGTGAAATACTTACCTTGTTACAAACAAGAATATTTTTCTCTTTGGATTGGAATTGCAGTGATCACTGGAGCTTTCTGTTATGATGTAGTTTTGGACAATAAACTGAATGACTGGAAACCAACAAAGGTAAGCACTTTTCAGATGTAAGCCCAAAAACTTGTATAGCTTGTGTCCGTGTCCAGTTGTTCTTTTTAACAAGGGAGAAGGGACAGAGCTTTTTTTCCCTTTTTGTTAGTGCACATCAGGAGTACTCTTTGGGAGCTGATCTCTGCATTTTCCACACACTGGTTCTGTGGCAGGGTGCCCTCAGAGCTCCTTTCAGATGAAACTAAACCTTGAGCTGCCTTCCACATGCTTACAGGCTTTAGGTCTGTGGGGCTAGAGAAAATTCTAGTCTGAAGTACAATTTCAGAAACAGTTGATGGGGCTGTTGGGACCTCAGTGCCATCTTTGTTACTGTACAGATCTGCTCCTCCTCAGCTACTCTTGCCTGGTAACGTAGATGCAGCCACAGTCTTTGTGTGAGTAGAGCCTCTGAAAAAGAAAGTGCTTATAAGGTGCATATTTTTTGGTGGTTTACAGCAGAATCAGTTTGTTGTTGAATAAAACCTGTAAGCACATTCAGCTGCAGCTCTCCTTAATAGCTTGCTTATATTTCATGCTCTGCAGTAAATCTAATAATCTGAATACTCTAAATCTCAGAACTGTTTGTGATCACAAGTGTTTTACCCATCTGGTGCCCATTGTTGTTCTTGTGCCCAAAACCCAGAAGAGGTGTGTATGGCTAGCACAGCAATATTGGTACAATGCTGAATTTTTCTTCAATGCGATCTTGTAGCTCAAGTAATTTATTTAGAAATATTTTCTACATGACATATTAAATGTAATTTCACCTCATAACAATTTCTTATTTACTAGTAAATCTGAGTTACACAGAACTTCGGATTCTGGTCCAAGGTGACCAATTTTTATTTATTAAATGTTCAGTACCCTTCTTTCACTTTGATCTGTCACAGTAGAGCTTATTTGTAAGTGAAGACACCACTCTGGGAAACAAGATAGATAGATGAGTATTTAACAGTAGCAAGACTGTGTATGTAGTACCATGTAGGGAAAACCTAGTCAGTTTAATTAATATATATTGTTTCTGATGGAAAAATGCCTATTGATTTGACTGGGCATTGAATCTGTCCATTAAAACAGTGATGTTCTGTGGCGCTCTTATGATAATAGTAAGACAGTCCTACAGTAAAATTGCTATGTTTAGGGTTTATAGTAGATTATCTTTGTTGTTTTGGCTAATATTTAGTATTTGCTGTGCTTTATCTGTTCACTACAGCTGTGAAAAGGTGGTTACAGTTTTTATGTCCTTTTTTTTAGGACAACTTCTGTTCTCTTACAAGGGATGCCAAAAAGCTAATCCATCAAGACCTGCCCTTTGAAACACTGCATGTTGAAGCAAAAATAGCACGTGAAATGTTTCAGCATAACATGTGAGTGTCTGAATTTGCCTTTCTTTCAAAGAGGCAGTTAGAAATCAAGTCAAATCTCTGGTTTTATAAATCTAAAATAAGATGTGGCAGGTGAAGTAAGAAGGTACTTCTCCCACTGCTCTGAATGAGCCTGCCTCCATTCTCTTTCCACCAACTTACTCACACTAACTCACTTAGTTCTTACTGTTCTCTCCAGTGGCCAACACCAGGCACCTTTATTGGATGTAGTTTTGTGACAAACTGAAAGACTAAGACTTCTTTTGTTCACTAGTGAGCTTCAAGATTCCACTACTATTAAATTGAAGCCCTGATGATTAGCCTTGGCATGGAAGTTAGTCTCAGCCTTTGCTGAAAGGATTCCATATTTAAAGAAATGTACATTTTTCATGTCCTGGTATCTTCAAATGAAGATTTGATGAGATGCAGTTTTTGAACTCTGCAGGGGGAAAATGGGTAAAATACTTTGGTCTGTGCTATAAAAAAGGTTTGTTCAAAACCTCCTGTCTTCTTTGCTGAAAAAAATACCTCAGCTATGTTTTGGGAAAACAGTTTTCTGGTCCACAGCTTTTTGGCAGTTGAAGAGATATAGGGGGAAAATGATAAATAATTTATCATTTTGTGAACCAAAATTAAACTACAGTAAAGCTCAAGTTGCAAAATAGCAAGTTTTTTAGCTTAATGCTGAAGATGATTTTAAAGTGACATATGGATCATCATCTCCACTTTGTTGCCTGCATTGACAGCAGGTGGGAGCTGACTTTTGATGGTACCTTTAGATATTGTGTATAGAAAGCACAGAGAACACTTTGCTGTATTGTAGGCGACCAGCTGTTGAGGGCTACACATTGCATAAAATCAGTTTACATGGTCTGATGGTGTCTTCTAGTCTTACAGGTGATTTGGAAAACTCTCATTTGTAGTAGTAGGTTCATTGTATCTTTCTGAATAAAACTCTGCTGTGGGAGCATGGCCCTCCTTTAACATATGCACAGAATAGACTGGAATCGATGTTTCAATAGGAGGGGACCTGCAACAACCACCTAGTTCAGCTGCCTGACCAATGTGGGGGTGACAAGTTACAGCAAGTTATTAAAGGCATTGCCCAGATGCCTCTTAATCAGTGACAGGCTTGGGGCATCGACCACCTCTCCAAGAACCCCATTCAGTGTTTGAGCACCATCTCCTAAGGAAATGCTTCCTAGTGTCCAAGTCTGAACCACCTCCCAGCACAGCATTGAACCATTCCCAAACATCCTGTCTCAGGATCCCATGTTGACTGCGCCTGATGATTGCATTATTTTTAAAGTGCCTTTCAGTAGTGCTCAGTGTAATCTCTGTATTTTTTCCACAAACTGAGGTTAATTAGCATCTCTGTTAATGAAGCATGTCAATATGTGTTGTCATTAGGAATTTAAACCAGTCTCAAAGCTCACATAAACACAAGCATGATTTTTAGGAATTTTAAATGAATTAAATTAATTTCTGAACTATTCTTACAAGAACTAGGTGTTAAAGGTGAGGATTTTTAAAACAATTTTTTTTCTTGTGCAGATACAAAATGGAGATGATAGAAAGAAAAGCTTCTCAGAATACGGATGGAATTGTAACGTTACATAGGTGAGCAAAACTGAACTCCCATTCTGTAATGATTCACTGAAACATTTGACTATATTGCAAGTGCTCTCTGCAAGTGAGAAGAGCAAGTTACTTGTGATGGCTTTAAATTTAAAGATCACTTGTATTCATTACTGTCTGTGGTCTGTCTTTAAGATGCTTGGGGTGGTTTGCTTGCTGGTTTTTTTTAGGACAACCATTATTTTGTGATACTTTGTGATACTACGTTTCTATTTCTTGTTATGTTAAGGGTGGTAAATGCCAGAGAAGTCTCACTGCTTTCAGCACTTTTACTTGAAAACTAAATAAATCTCTAGAGCTTGACAGGTTAAATAAAATACAAAACAAATACTTGTTTGAAAACAAGTGTTAGCGTTGTATAATGGATTCTTCTTTTTTAAAGTTGTCAATATTTTCCTAACTTGCAAGTTACTGTTTTGTAGTGGTGGAGATGAGCATAGAACAGCATCCTGGGATACAGTGTAAGATACAGAGTTCTTAGTCTGGAGGCAGGAAGCTTGTGTTGTATCTCACGCAATTAAAAGAATTTCTCTCTATCTTAGGCTGTTGTAGGATATTCAGTTTTCTAGATGTCTAAAGAGTTCCTCATTTGTTTTTGTAGTCCACATCTGTCTAAAGGAACAGATGTCTTCACAGTGATGTTTCTTGAAATTTTAGAACAATGTTGTGTCATTCTTTCCTTCCTCCCACTCTGGTTTGCTCAATAAGAGTGAAGATGAGCTTACCTATTGATTTCTGGGAGAGGTTTGTTCTGAGTATTTCTTTGCTGTACTATCCTGTTTCTCTTTTCTTAATTGATTTGCAGTTTTCCAAGAACTGAAAGGGCCATAACTGTGCAGGTTGTAAACACTGTACTGTGGAAAATAGGCGATCTTGGAGAAGAATCTTTTTCTGGTGAATGACAGTTATCCCAGTTTTAGAGCCAACATGGCATCAAGGACATTTTAAACCTAAGATCCTTCCCTAGACTTGAAGTTTAAATTTCCTAAGTTCATTTAAGGAAATTATGTGACCTGTACTTCTGGTTTAGGAAACTTAAAAATGCTGAGCTGGGGATTTGTTTAGATTTGGGTTGAGACTTGTGTGGATTTTTTTTCTGTTGATTGGAATTTGCTAATCAAAAATAAAACCTTATCTCCTTGTACTTCACTTGAAATATATTTGACATCTAGGCTGGGTTTTTTTTCATCCCCCTAGGTTTGGTGACTTTGTAGATGTTAGTGAAGGTCCTCATATTCCAAGGACAAGTTTCTGTTTCCAGTATGAGATAACGGCAGCCCATAATCTTCAGACTGACCAGTCTGAATTGATAAGGAGATTCCAGGGTGTGTCCTTGCCAGTCCATTTGAAGGTAAGTAATCCATTTTGCACAGGTTTTCCTTCTTTGAGTTAGAACATTTTGCCTATGTTCCCATCTTTGTTAGGTGCTGCGTTGGTAATTAAACTGAATTCAGATTGGGAGCAGTAGAAGGGTAGGGCCCCAATGATGTCTGTGTTGGGTATTTGGGGTTCATTTTCCTGAAACTGTTTTGGATATGCAGTCAGAACTAGAAAAGTTGGCATCAGAGGGCCCATGATGTTATTTTTCAGTATGGAAAGTGTTGATTCGGTCGTGTAATTTCTGAGTGGATATTTCATTCTGCTTGCTTAAGTTGTGCATGCCAGTCTTCTGACATCAAGGCTACTGACAGTGCTTAAAAGAGCAGAACTTTGTATTTATACTCATGATAAATATACCATTCAAAGAATTTCATGACACCAAAGTAAAATGTAGCAACAACAACAAAAGGTCCTAGCTCTAATGAGTCTTAAACAAAGGCTTTGCCGAACTGAAGGTGGAGGCAGGAGTCTTCATTCCCATTCCTGTTGACTTACATGATTTTGACCTTGTGGTCTAGCACGTGTGCTATTGTCTTAGTTGGGGAAGTTTTCAAGGGTTCCTCAGCTCATCTTTGTGTTCCCTTCCTAAGCACAATTCCCATTTTTGCCAATTAACCTCTCAAGTATTCCACACAGTGGATGAATCAGAACCATAGAATGGTTTGGGTTAGAAGGGACCTTAAAGTTCATCCAGTTCCAATTCCCCTTCCATGGGCAGGGACACCTTCCACTGGACCAGGTTGCTCAGAGCTCCATCCAGCCTGGCTGTGAACACTTCTGGGGATGGGGCATGTGATGGGTAGACATCTATTCAAGTCCCCTATGTGAATACGAGCAAATTGGACACCAAAATTGTAAGCTGTGGCATTTGAACTGGGCATTATTATGGTTTTGTGCCATCACTTCTATACATTTGTCAGAATCTATTCTATGATAAGATGATTTTTTACCTCTGCTAACATAATTTAATGACATTTCACACAGGCTCACCACACCGTGTGGCACAAACTGGTGGAAAGATCGAAGAGACTGGTAAGTCTCACTAGTGGTGAAATACAGGTTACCAAATACAAAGGTATGCTCTGATAGAGGACAATTTGAATGATTAGAGGTAGGTAGTATACTCAAGAATATAGCTTTAGGAATGGAAATATTCACAGGTGAATGGAAATCAGAAATCTAACTGCTTGTTTAGTAGAGGACATGGTAGCACTGTTTCTGAGGTCTGTTATTAAAATGCATTGTGCCATTTAAAAAAACCCCATATACTATTTGATATGATTTGTACAATTAAAAATGTTTTAAGGTAAATGGAACTAATAAAATTATTATTAATAAATATTATAAAATATTATAAGCCACATAGAACCAAATAACCACTACCAATGCATGTTTAAACGTAGGAATTCTTTGTAAAAATTAAACAGCAGCTGTTTTAGAGCCTTCAGATCAAAAATTTTACCTAGTTGGTTGGCTAGAGACAGAAGAAAAAGTACTTTATGTCTTCCAAAACTTGTTAGCCAAGGATGTGTTCGGAGCCTGCCCCATGGCATCTTCCCTGAACTTAGTTTGAATACTCTTGTCCTTCAGGTTGTTTAATTTTGGAGAAGACAGTAGTCTTTTTAGGTTGTCCTTTCTTGTTGCAGTGACAGTATGAGGGGAGGATTTTCAGGATCAAGGGGAGTGAATAATTTAAAAAAATGTAACAAAATTGATGTCTTTCTGCAGGTCACTGAAGAAGAATATTTGGAAGCAGCAGAACGTCTTGAGGCAAAAGATGGAAGTGAAGAAGGAAAAACTGTATCAATTTAAGTTGAACCTCTAAATGTACATAATAAAATGTGTATTTTTACATGACTTGGTTGTGCCTCATACAAAAATGTCTTGGGTAATTAATTTGAATTCTGTGACCTAAATCATAGATAAGTATGGACACAGGTATACATGAGATGTTTCAGTCCACGTCAAAGGTTTCCTTAAAGAAAAAAAGGGTGGGGAGAGGGAAGGTAATGTTTTATCTGAAAAACCTTGCAAGTTGCCCCTGTCGTTGTCTTGACAACAGTAATTGCATGTGTCCATCCATATGTTGTTGTGTACTGCAGCTGAAAGTTGAGATGAATAGTATCTTAAAAAGATACCCTTAGAGGTATGTAAAGGTGTAATTGCCATTGCTTTACCAATACAAAAATAGCAGAATGGAAAAGCCAGAAAGTTCTTGGAGTTCAACGATTTCTTTCTGCTACACGAGTGCAGTTAAAGATTATTTTCCAGAATAATACCAAGAATGTAGTTCATTACTTGCATCCCCAGTGTAGTAAGATTTATTATGCATTTTCTTTCTTTGATATTTAAATATGGTGACTTCAATTAAATTTCACAAGGGGATTTTGTTAGATGATGTTTTCTGATGTTTTGTATTTTCATCCTTAACTCATTAGAGCTGTTCTTATTTTACCGGGGGAGATTTTTATTGCTTTTTGAAGTGCAAATATTTTCTCTGAATTTTATCCCAATTGTTATTTTTACCATTAACTGCATCACATGGTTTCTAATCAGTTGACACCACAGTTCTGTGGGAGCAGGGTAGTAGTTCAGTAAAATACATTTAGGTGTAACCCATGTCTTCTCACGATACTTGGAAAACTGATGGTTTTTTCTCCTCCTGATTAATGTTGCAGAGGACTTTTTATAATGGTATCAGATGCTTATTTTTTTAAATAAGATTGTTGATTTAAAGTTTACCTTCAAAGTACACATACACATTTACACATTCTTTATATTTTCATTAAATCTAACTTGCCAGAGTGTACTTTGGCTTTGAACCTGTTGTTTTGTTGCTCTTGAAGAAGCAGGCATTCTTGTCCTGAGAAACACAAAAATTTGCCGTTTGTGTTGTTTTTTGTTGTGGGGTTTTTGTTTTTTTTCAGTTTTGCTTGGTTGGTTGGTTTGTTTTTGTTTGTTGTTTAATGCTGTACATGCCATCTCTGATTAACCCAAGACTGGTGAAATTTTGCCATCTGAATTTTGGGATCCAGTCCAGGTGGTCTGTTTTAAATGCTTGGTTTGTTCTATTACAAGATCGGATGTTCTATTACATCTATCGGATGTCTACTTGCTGTTTTGGGTATCCAGTTCAGAATTCTTTCTGGATTCCAACAGCTGCAGAGAAATGTGAGAGTGCTGCTATCCCTTAGGAATACACCTTTTTTAACCCTAGCTGGAATTTCAGAGCTTTTCTGGAATGTTCTTTTTTGTGGGGAGTACGGGGAGGGATTTTTTTGTTTGTTTGTTATGTTTGGGGTTTGAGTTTTTTTGGTTGGAGGAGCAGAGAAGTCACCCCACAGGTGAATCCCCACAAAAGGGACTTTTGCAAGTGTGCACGACTACAATACCGAAAATGCTGCTGAGGTCTGTATTAGACCCTTCCCTGGAGGTCTGTGCATAAAAAGGTGGAAGCTCAAACTTTTACAGAACTCGGTGCTGTCTCACACCGTGACTTCCATGGGGTCCAGAAGGCAGGTTTTCCTTAGGGAGAGATGTAGCTGGAGGATGCCTTGGGAAAGCACCAGGATTCTCACAGAGAACAGTAACAGTTAAGAGAGCTGGGCAATAGTGTTCATTTCTTTCGCACTGCAGCACGTTTTGAAATAGGAATGTAGATTCAAGTCTGCTCTGCCGAAATGGGGTTCAGCCACATGTGCCGGGGAGAACATCTGGTTTTTTGAGGGGGATGGCTTATGTGGTATTTTGAGTACTCCCTGCCTGATCTGTATTAAGTGATGGCACTGCTGGAAAAGTCCTGAACATTTCTTGGATGAGCGTGAGAACAAGTGGAAGCAGTGCTCAGTGCCCATGGCAGCCACAGAGCAGCAGGGAGATACAACCCTAAGCGCAGGGCCATTTCTCTGTTTTACCATTGACTGTTGGTGCATAAAATGCTGAAATTGTCTGCTGAGAGGGCTGTTGTAGCCGCTGGGTTAGAGTAATGCTTCCTTTCTTTTTTTGGCTTGGATTTTCCGAACTTCAGCTGAACTGCAGCTAGATACCAGCCTGGCTGGCTGTTTGGGGCTGTGCTCTGACACACACCTGCAACTATCACTGTTTAACTTAAAGCTATGGAGTTACATAAAATACCAAAATGGGTATGGCAAAGCTCTGGCTGAGTGTAGATTCTGAATGTTTGTGCACTGTCCTGCCTACCCTGGGATCTGGCCCAATCTTCTCCATTGGAAATAGTCAGAAGACACCATCATTGGTCAGTTCAAAAAGAGACAAGAAAGTAGATGCTGTTATTTTCTATACTGAACACTGTGGGAAACTGCAGGGATTAGGGCTGGATAGATGGGCAAAAGA
The DNA here is from genome assembly GCA_013397815.1 of Aleadryas rufinucha. NCBI lineage: Eukaryota > Metazoa > Chordata > Aves > Passeriformes > Aleadryas > Aleadryas rufinucha. The sequence continues at coordinate 256,473 of VZTH01001010.1, read as the reverse complement.
CACTGCAGAATTTAGCCAATTCCCCTTCTTGGCTATTTCTTTTTATTAAATTTCTGGGTGTAAAGAGGCAATTTTTACTCAGCAAAAGAACTGCAGAACCAGCTAGAAGTAAGGAAGAATCTAGGAGCACACAATGCTGCAAAGTGCAGAAAGGGGACGGCAGGGTCACTTAGGCTAACATACCTGAGCAGAAGATGATACTGGCCAGATTCTAATAAGGAATAAATAAGAATTTTTTTATGGTGGAATGGTGAGACACTGGAACATGTTGTTCAGAGAACTTGTGAGTACCTCAGCCTTGGAAATGTTCGAGGTCAGATTGGATAGAGCTTGGTGCAACCTGGTCTAGTGGAAGGTGTCCCTGCCTGTGGCAGGGGGGTTGGAACAAGATGATCTTTAAGGTCCCTCCAAACCCAACCCATTCCAGGATTTTATGATGACAGGGGAAAAGGCAGGAACTGAAGCTTTCTTCCTTGTCGCACATCTCAGTAGTAGCTTCATGGCTTCTCACGTTCAAATTGTTCCTCCTTCTGTGTCTTGTTTGAAAGAGTTGAAAGTTTTGATTCTTCCCTTTTGTTCACTGGTTTTATCCAAAAAAAGGAAACTTTGTATTAAAGTTAAAGCTACAAGGTGTCTTGATCCTAAGAGGTGGCAGTAGGAAGGTTGAGCAGTTCCAGCTGACACATACGACCAACTGAGAAATTCTTTTCTAAAGAAATATTCTGTATTTCATGTTATCATGGATTTTGGAGATAGAAAAGGCAATTAGGATATAGTACAACTAATTTCATAACAGAAGGAATTAAATGCCAAGAAAGAATTATTTTTTTCTTACCAAGGTAGTAAAGCTCTTCCCTAGGAAATTGAACACATGCAAGTGATGAAAACACTAACATCAGTAGACATCAAGTCCTTTCATAACAGCAGCCAGAAAAAGTTTCCCTTTCTATTTTAATTTCTGGTAAGGAGTAATCTCTTACTGCTTTTTGGTAACTCATCTAGCACTATTACACTCAGTGCAATACTTTGTTATATTTGAAGCCAGTGAACTTGTGACATTTATTTTATTAGTTTTTACAGACACAGGAACTTGGCAGCATAAAGGCGTTCGATGGGAAGAGTTGGCAGTGGGTATTTCTTGAAGAACACCAACCATCTGAAAATGGTAATGCTGTCATGCTGTGGTTTTTCACGAGACTTAACCCCAGTCATGGACAGCATTAACATTTTTTCAGAGTGAAAAGAAAACCTATTATTTTGGTATCTGCTAATATAATATCCACAGCCTAACTATGTCTGCTTTTCTGGGGAAGCAGTTGTGCAGAAAGAATACATATAATTGGTCTAATATTGGACCATATTTATAATTGCTGTGTATTTGTTAAGTTTGCAAGTTACTCATATTTTAAAAAGAGAAAATGTGAGGGAACAAATATTTGATTTTTATAGCATGACTATGAATCAGGATGGTGAGTGGAAAGGTCTGTTTTCTTCCTTAGGAGACCTTCTATTGACACATTGTCTATACAGGATAGAGGCTGTAGGATCATCTTTGCTTCAGCAAACTGATACTGCTGAACACAGCCTCAAATGGACAGGGAAATCAAACTGAGCTTCACTTTCACCCAAGAAATGAGATTTTCTCTTGACTCTCCTCTCTTTTGACACATTTTTCTTCCCACTTTTAAAGCCATTTTCCCTAGAAAGTTAATAGGAATATGCTTTTCTTTACCAAAATATGCTGCACCACTTAGAGAATTCCTTCTTGGAGCTATGGCTCTGACTTTGGAGGGGATAAAAGTGGCTTTTCCTTTTTGGTGGTTATGGCCCCCCAGCTGTATGCATCCTGGGGGAGCCACTTAACTTAGAGCCTGATTTGGAAAACATTTATGCTCTGCAGCAGTTATGTCTGAGTGTAAAAATCACATTCAGTGAGACTCGTTGTATGGGATACTTTTTTATGAGACCATTGATTTTAAGTGTCTGTGGTCTTGGGTACTCTGTGATCATTCCTTGTGCTGGGGATTCACAGGCAGAACACTGATAACAGAAAGAGGTGTTCATATTGACACAGCACAAACATTAACTTTATTTCTTAATTAATGGTGAGTACTTTGAGTTTTTTAGTTTGCCCTTTTGTTCTCCCATCAAATTAATGTTTCATAACTAAACTATTCTTTAAGCGGATTTAAGTAGAGGATAAGAGAGAGTTTTAAAGACTGGCTCTGTCACTCAGGTTTTGTGACTGAATATTCAGGAACTATTTTGACCTTCCACAAAATAAATATAACAACACTTTCCTGTTTCTCTACAATTTTCTAAGACTTCTAAAATTTGAAATGCACTGGTAATCCTAAAGTAAACTAAAGATATTTTCATTTTCTCCTGATGACCCATTGCCCAATTTCTCCTAAAGATCTGACAATGGAATCTCAAAGAAACATTTTCTGCCAGTTTTTCTCTTATGTATAATAAAATTCTGTAGAAATTAATAGAATCCACAGTTGTACATGCCAAAAGTTTAATTAATAATTTTTCTTTCCTAAATAAAAATGAAGAAATGAAATTTTTGTGTAGGAAGTAAAGCCAAAAGAGCTAAAAAGTGATAAAACAAAGTAACACTCAGGTTGTTGCATTCAAAATGTTAAACAAAGTAAAACTCAGGTTGTTTCATTCAAAATGTTACACATTCAACATCCTAGTAGGGACTTGCCAGTACACAAAGCTGCTTTTTTTTTGCTGCTTTTCCAGACTCTATACCTAGCAAGCATTCTAGCAAGCATGCCTGTATGTATAAGGACAACTTGTCTTTTTACATGTAGAGCAGGTTTTTCCCAGCATAGCACTGACTGATTCATGATTTCTGTTCTCCTCCCACAGCAACAGTTTGTTCCGTGTGAATTCTGGTCAGAGGCATGGTACAGTGTTAATGCTAACATGTAGGAGTCAGTCATAGGTAAAAACCCCTATCACGATTAGCATTAACAACGTACAGCCAACAGAAGAACTCCAGAGGCTGGAGTATGAGACATAAAGAACTCAAAGCACTGGGTTTTCCCCTTGATATACCTAAACAAAAAAATAAAATTAAAAAAAAAAAAAAGAAGTACATATTAAAATATTATGGCAGAGGATGGAGAGACATCAGAGAGAGAATTATTACAGTTAAATACACAGGAATTTTCTGCTGTACATTTAAACCCAGTCAAACTTGCAATTGTTTTAGTTACAGAGAGAGAACCAGAGTACATTGAGCAGTGAGTGCATTGTGCTTGCTGTGAGCAGGAAGAATACAGATTGCAGCATGGTCTTGCCTAATTTTGCATCCCTTTAGATACCAGTTAATGAAGACCTCTAATATAAGCCTAGTTCCTCAAAATGTTTTAAACCCCCCAAAAAACAAAAGCAAAAATGACTTGATTTATTCTGATTTAACTAAGACAAAATGCCTCTCAGGAGAGCTGGCTCTTTAACATGATGTGAGAAACGGAGCTAAAACAGAATCCCAATTTCATCAGTATGTGAGGTTGATGATTAGCCAACAAATATTCCTTTGGATTCTGGTATAAATGAGCAGCGTGAAAATCTGTTGGACAAATTTAGTTGCTGGTCTAGAATCCATATGCAGGGCTCCTACACCCTCGTTTCAGTAGGTTAGAATGAGATTAATGAATATAATTGTCTGTGTTGAACAGTTTGCTAATTGTTTCATAATATTAACCAGTCCATTAACTGATGCTTTGACCATAAAATTAATGTGCTGAATTTTTTTGACCAAAGTTGAACACTTTTTTACTTCTTTCAGCCTATTTTGAGTTTTCCTCTGGAAACAAACAAGGAGATACAGTTTTAGAAATCAGCAATTTCAAAAATCTGCAAAGAAATCACATAATGAAATAAAAATACACTCAGTAAAAGCAAGGGTAGAGAATCATCATTATATATTATATTACCTGATTTATTTTTACAATTTTCAGTTACTTACATCCATAATAAGGGTTGAATTGTTGAGACAGTCTTTCCAAGCAGTTTTAAAAAGGCCTAAGTAATGCCCAGTTAGTTCTCTGGTAAGTATGTCTTGATTGAAATATATTTTTCTTTATCCATCCTTCTGAAATAAAGTATCAGCTCCTGGGCAGAGTTCATAAATAGTTGAATCTTGTTTGTTTTCTCTTTGGTCTCCCAGTAACGACTTAAAAAAACAACAACCACCTTTCTGTTGTTTAATCAAAAAGTAACAAGAAAGCCCATATGAGAAATGAGACATTATATATAAGAGGCAGTTTTGGAGATCTTTTTTTGTATGTAAATTTAAAGAAACTTATGTACTTTTATAACTTCCCTACTGTTACTAACACATGTTTTAAGAGGAAGTTAAAATGTCATAGTAAGACTGTGATCTAATTTAGAGATTTTAGGGAAATTACCTTTCACTTTGTGCCACTCTAAATGAAACCAGCCTTGTACATGGCTGCAATATGTGAGTGGCAAACAAAAATTCCAAAGTGAATATAAAATTTTGGTAGACAGAAAGAAAGCGGTTTAGAAATTTCCAAACCTCAGGTTTAAAGTGATGATTCAGAGCTCTGGTGAGTGATCAGAGTAAACTCCTACTGAAGTCAGGCACAGAGAGCTGTGGTGTAAGATTTGCATTTGTGGGCAGTGAAGTGAACAGTTTTTAAACCTGTGATAAAATGTTGTGTGTCTGTTCGTGGGGTGTGTGTGTAGGGTGAGGGACACAGGCCAGGGGAGGAAGATAAAAGATCCAAGTTAAGGTATTAATTTTTGGAGTTATTTTTGTTCCAGGAAGAAAGCAAATAAAAAATTACTGTCAATAAAAGGCTATTGTCTTACCTAAATTCATTCTGCATTGAACCTTCCTTGAGCAGGGCTTTGAATTTGATGATCTTCAGAGATTCTTTTTAACCTAAATTATTCTCTAATTCAATTACTGTGCTTTTAAGGTCTCTAAGTCCCTAAATCCTTATTCACTTTATGTCACCCAGTGGGCATACATATATATGAAGGGCTTGATGCAAAACATCTGTTCCTCTTGTGGAAACACTAAATTTGTCTTTGTTAAGCTTTGGATAAGGATCACTTTAGGCAGTAGGACAAGAGCTTTCATACCAGAAGCTTCTGTCACCTCCAAGTCTACTGCCCCTAGAATATTTGTAGAATATGTTTGTAAATTTGCACTCTCTTAAATATATTCCAGGTGGCTGTTCTTTACACCATGCTTCTAAACGAATTATTTCATGTCCTTCATGGATGAAAAGCAAATGTTTTTATCTGTGGTTCGCAGCAGCCATTTGTGGTTGACCGTACTTTTCTCTTCAGTCTGCCTGTGTTCAGACGGAGAAGGGATGGTTTTGAAATTGATTATTTGAATAATCTAATAACTGTTTCTCTAAAAATGCTGAATGAGTGCTGTACTTGCCCGTGCCAACTTCCAGCACTACTGTTGAGCTGTGATAGAAGTGAGAGACTTTGGGCAGCATTTGGTCTCTGCGGCTTTACTCCAGAGCCAGCCCTTCCAGGCAAAAGCACACTGCCATAACCACAGATGAGAATTTACTTTGGGGCTTTTCTACTCCCAGGATCTTTGATTTACGTAATGGAATAGTTTTACCTAGGCTGCTATACTTGCATTTCAGTTTTGGATTTAAAGGCTGCATAGCATCTCCAACGCTGCAAACTGTTTGGGTTGTGTGCGCTAAAGGCAAAAATACAAATCGTGCTTTATCAGGAAGTGGTGAGAAATGACACGTGTTTCCTCTTGCTGAACCTTTTCAACAGCCTTCTGTACAGCTGTCAGGTTTCCTTTACATGAGCAAATACCTGTATTGCTCCCTGCTGTCTTCTCAAACAGCTCTAAAAATGTGGCCTTGCCATCAGTGGAAACAGTGACCATCTACTCAGGTTTAAATATAACGAAATAAAATCCCCTGTTATTTCCCTTGCAACATTAATAAAGAAAAAGCTCGTAAGATCTGGTGTGATTTTCCTGTTCCCTTTTCCAGCAGTCTTTCTTCCCCTATCATCAGAATAAAACATGTATCCTTCCTATCTTATCTGCTGACCTCTGGTCACTATGTCCCATCCACTCATCTGCTTCTCTGTTCCTTCATCTGTTGCAGTGACCTCAGATAGGTGTGTGTTTTATTTTCATTTTCAGACTTCATATCTGATTTCACTGCTACTGCCTCCATGGAAGCTGTCCGATTAAAAAGTCAGATTCCCTTCAGAAGGATCATCACAAGTGTAGCTCAAAGTACTTAATTAAACTGTGACAAGCACTCCTTTCCCCACCTGTACATTGTACGGTACCTCAGGGTTCTGAGGGGACTTGTGGTGCTCCACTGAAGGACTAGGAGCATGGAGCTCATCAGTCCTGTTATCTGACTCTCAGCCAGTTTTGCCCCTCGAGTTCCAATGACCGAATTCTTATTTACTTATTGCCCAGCTAGAGGGGATCCTTTGTCACAAATCTGTAATAAAACAACTTTTTGTCCCTGCACTGGTAGGAAGAAGACATGCAAGCTTTGGAAGTACTTCCCAATATAATTTTTTTTAATGAAAAGCACGTGCAGCTTAGGAAAGTAATTCCAACTCTGCAAAATTCAGTAGCCAGTTTAGAAATATAAAAGGTATTCTCCAAACACCAAAAAGAATTTAGGACTTGCCTTTTGGGAAGCCTTATCTGATGGTGCTTGGGGTTGTGCTGTCACCTCTACAAAGTCCTTTCCTGGTGGGAGAAAAGGTAGTTCACCAAGGCCAGAAATCTGCAGTGCTCATACATGAGTACGTAAACTCACAGTCATGTTGGAGGAATCAGACTGTGATAGACCCCAAGCCTGATGCTTTCATAGTGTGTGAGAGTGTCTTTTGAATCTATTCTTCTGCAGTCATGGAAAACCCCATTTTTTGTAAAAAATAAGACCAAAATGGAATATACCAGTTTCAGAGATGTTTTTAGCTTTGAATAGCAGAAATCTGATTTTGACTGAAAGAGAATTAGAATTAATACAATTAACAATTCTGTGAATTTTTTAATCACCTACAAAAGGCTCTTACATATAAACAATACACCAACCATCCATTTTCAGATACCCTGTTTACATTTTCAGGAGGTTTTTAAGTCTTCTCATCGAATTTCTCAGAAAGTAAATCTATTCTTTTACAAACATTTAAAAAAATATTGAATTCAGGTCTTTAAGATACTGGGAGAGCTCCAAAGATGTGTATGTAGATAGGAGACACTTTTCTCTGCTGAAAACTTTCCTGTATAGTAAAACATGCCTCCACTTTGTGGCTCAAGTAGCTGGATAATCTATTTTTTAATACTAAATTTCAGCTACTTTGCTTGTTCCTTTGTAAATTAAAAATTGCCATATTGAAAAGCTAGTAGAATAAATTATTAATCTTAGATATTTGCTGCCAAAATTTGAATCCAGAGCAAATTTTTATCATCAAATAAAACCTTAGAGTTTTCGCCAGACAGGTATTAAGGCTGAGCATGGAGCTCCTGTTTTGTTGGTATGATTAGGGATTTCAAGAAAGCTATGTTGAGTTCTTATATGAGCATTTGAATCATGTTCATTTTAAAAACAAACCATAGCAAATGATGCAAGTCTAATTGGTATATTTTAAAGAAGGCATTTCTCTGCTGCTTATTTATGAAATGAGGACCAAAACTTGACGCATTATCCAAAACTACTTCTGTGGCCAAAATTAAGTAAGTCACACTGGTTTATAGGGTTACATTTCCACACCTCGAAATGCTTCTGGCAAGCTGTAGGCAAGACAATAACTGCAGATCAATCATGAAACTCTTCCAAGTGGGCAACTGAAATGCTGTAGAAATTCTATTCTGTGTTGTATGGTCTTCTAAACTGTTGACCTCAGAACAAAAGGAGGAGGGCATGAGCTAACGAGCAGCATGCAGGCACCTTTCCTGGGTGTGCTGTCCCACCAGGTAAATGGGATCACCACTGAAGGTGAATTCAAAGACAGCAAGGGGACTGCCTCTGCATTCCCTGCAGGCTGTGTGAGTCTGGATGGCTGGAGGCATATTCCCTAAGGATGCCTGCTAGAGTATTATCTGCACGTGTTCAAAAGTTTGAAGTTCAGCCTCCCTGTCTCTTGAAGCCTCTAAGCCCTGCCCTGGGGCCCCCTCCCTTGGCCCGGTCCCGTCTCCTTTAGCACACGAGCTTCTCATTTTTAAAAAAGAGCGCACGCAAAAAATAAACAAAAAAACACCAAAGAACCAAACTGAAAAACCTACCTGCTACGAGGCAGTGTCTTTACACAGAGATGCAAGCAAAACCAATGCAGCAAGAAGGCCACAGACTTCCTTTGTTCCATCTCACAGGTTAACCATGATCACTCAGCTTGACTTTTGGTTTTTTTTTCTTTCAAAGGGAGAGAGCAAAAGAGAGAGAGAAAGAAGGTAAATGAAAAATGAGGCAGGAGCAGTTGCCACAGAGGTGTGTTGGTCTGGCTGGTCTCCTGATATCCCTGCAGCACGAGTTAGGTGAAGAAAGCCTGCTCCAAACAACTTGAGACCCTTTATAAGTCATGAAGGTGACTCATAACTAACCGACTTGCCTTGCCTTTAGTAAATCCCCCGCTTTCCTTTTCTTAGAACAGAGCTTAAAAAAAAAAAAGAAAAGAAGAAGAAGAAAAAAGGAGAGAAACCCCAAGGAAAACAGAAAACTCCAATCAAATTGAGGATTTTTAAAAAATGCACCATGTACTTTCCTTCCCTCCCCTCAGACATCTTGACATCAGCCTTTGAACTGAGTAATAATAATAATAATAATAATAAATGCAAATGACTGTTTAGTGGTGCCAATACACTTAAATAGGTTGTGGGTACATCATGAGAGAGAGAGAGAGTTCATGCCAGGATCTTCAGATACCTGACTGAAGAGGGAATTCACTGTGGTGAGCTGTTTCTTAATTTCATCTGTATTACTTTTACATCCAGGGCTGTCCTGCATGGACTTTTTGTGTTACAATTAACCCTGGAAGATCCAGGCAGAAAAAAAGAAACCTCAGGAAATGTTCAGAGACACGGACAGCTGCAGCTGAAACAGCTGCAAAACCTCTAAAACCAGGGACATGCTTTAGTGAAATTAGGGTGCGTGTGGAAGACGGTAAACCAGTGGGTTGTGGAAGCCTGTTACTAAAATTATATAGCATTTTTAAACACCATTGGAAGACCACTGCAGATGACTGGAAAGACAGGTTGGTCTAAATGGATAGGAGATACAATATTACACAGTCCTTGGGTTCTGAACATATTCCCAGAAAAATCCAATTTATTTTAATTTCCAGCAGTGAAAATTCAGGCTGTACTGCCTGACTTTCCTTAGACACTGAGGGTTGTATCTTTTCAAAACAATACATTTTCACTATGAATACAGGATCTTTTTTGCCTTGAGCTTTGGAAGTTCTATGATGTTTTAGAAAATATTTTCATTCGGACCTCATTAAGATGGCTGAAAATCAATAGTTCTGTTTGCCAACCACTCAAATAAAAGGAAAAAATTCTGTCAAATCCCATCTTAAACATACTGTTGTTCTCTTTGTTTTAGGTGTGTAATTATAAGTGTCTTCATTTTCCCCAGGAAGCCCACATAAGTTTCAGGTGTTTGTACTCAGATCTGCACTTCCATGGTTCCATCAGACCCTCATGGCTCATTACAATGGGATGGGGTTTGGCTTCCATGTTTATAGAGATGAGTTTGAAGCCGTGGCTGGAGCAGTGATGTTTCCCTGACACACCCCAGGCAAGGCAGTTCTTGGAAACACAAACGATTTTATCTCCAAGGCCCCCTGCTCTGGGGACACCGCTGCCACCCACGGTGCTGGAGGAGAGGAGGGCGGTCAGCTGGGCTGAGCTCTAATGCTTCTGCCTCTGGATGGGTGGGAGGCTATGGCAGACACCTCTCAGTGTTCTTCCTGCACCTGTGGCTTGAAACGAGGCTGCATTTCTCTCAGGCACTTACTGAGGGAAAAGAAAAAGCCCTGAGCTACTTGGTCCTCTTCCCCAGTTATCTTCTCTTATGTGGTACTTGATATAGGGGCAAAACTTGGGGCCAGATTTTATGGGAAGGAAGAGGGAGGTTCCATTTCAGTGAGGTTAGTCACTGAGATTGTCTCCAACCTGATCATATTACAAGACAATTTCTTAATTTTTACCTCAAATTATTTTTTTTGTAACTTGCATATTTGCTTGATTTCAGTATAAATTGAAAACCTATATTCCTACGGAGGTGAGACTTAAGGAATTACCCTGTACATCTGTGTGCATATCTGTTGGTCTCCTCTCTAATAACTTGGAATCATGAATTAATTTGAACACATTTGGTGATGAAGGGGTATCTCGAGGACATAAAGCTCCTATAATTTCTGTGCAAACAAATGTGCAGATTAGAAAAAACCGTATTAAAATTCCCATTTGTGGCAAGGATGGTAATTGGAGTTCAGCTCTTATTAAATATCCCAGAATCCCCATGGGAACTCAATTACAAATCTATGGGCAATAAGATTTTGTTCATTTTGCCACTCACAAAATGACCAGGTTTGTAACGGATTATTTTAAATGCATGAAAACACCACTTAATACATTGACTGATGGACAATTTTGGGTTAAACAACATATAAAATCCAAATGTTGCTAAGAACAATATACACAGGTAATTTAGCAGGATAATTGTCAACTAGGCATTGATGCCTAATTAGGGTCAGACTGTTTAGGGTTCTGTATGTGCATTTGTTTGAAGGCAGGCAGAAAAGCAGCTCCAAATGCCCAGACCACAGATGCTGTGAGGTGGTCTGGTGGTATTCCTGTAGTCTGGGGTGCTGCTGAGGCTGTCCCAAGCTCTCTTCCTGCTCTTCTGGGTTTCACTGCCTAAACTCTATTTTGCACCTTTCAGCAATTATCAGCATGGTTCTGCACTTGAGTATGGCACAGCATAATTTCCTGGGAGAGGATAAACACCTTTTGTATTTTCAGGTGTGCTCATAGGATTCCAGGGACTACTCTGAGGCCCAAAGCAATATTGCCATGCAAGAATGTAAAAATACCCTGGCATCTTTCTAGTTGTCCAGCTTGCATTGAAACATGAATCTCCTGGATGACAAGGCAAAGATGCTTAGGTTTCCTGTCTTCTGTGAGCAATATATTCACACAAGGAATAGACTCCAGTCCAAAACTTATGGGAGCCAAGGTGAGTTTGAGCTGAGTATAACACTGGTCAGACCCATAACACTCAGCACTAACTTCACTTGAGATAGTGGTTAAGGCTCATAATAACTCACCAGAGACAGGAGCAAATCACAATTGAATATATTCCTTGTGCAATATATTCACACAAGGAATAGACTCCAGTCCAAAACTTATGGGAGCCAAGGTGAGTTTGAGCTGAGTATAACACTGGTCAGACCCATAACACTCAGCACTAACTTCACTTGAGATAGTGGTTAAGGCTCATAATAACTCACCAGAGACAGGAGCAAATCACAATTTGGGCTCTATTAGAAAATAAACAGTGGAGGAGGTGGAAATGCTAGGTTTAATTAAAGTTGCTTAATGACAGAAGTACCATTTTCAAATAGAGTTTGTTCATGAGTAACTGCAGAGCTTTAAAATATGGGTCACTGGAAAAGGTAATAAAAATCTAGATGTGGCAAGCTTTCTTTTAATCAGCTGCAATTTTTTTTTAGACTGTCCAGACTCATCTTATCCCTTTTGAAATAAGTAGTTTTGTTCCTTAATGAGGCTTTTTTCATTGAGAATTCCAAAATTGCTAAAACTTGTCTTTGCTGCCTGTAAATGTTTATTTTCAGTACACTTTTAATACTTTCATGGAAATTTTGACTTTTATTAGACAAGATCTTTTTGAACAAAAGTTCCTTAAATTTGCCATTTCAGTTAGCCCAAAAGTATTCTGTATGGTTTAATCAGTTCTTGTCACACTGCCTAGTCTAAAACATCATTTGAGATGGATGTTTGAAGCTATTTCAAATAATCTCTCCCCATTCTCCTCCATTACTTTACCACAGTTTCTGGCACTTCAAGTTGTGCAGTCCTGGATATTAAAGAAAACTGAGTTGCTGTTAGAGGAAAACATGTTTTTCTTGTGGACACCAAAATTCTGCCCAAGTTACTCTTTAAGTGCCTATTACTGTGATAGGGAAATTGTACTGATGAGCTAGAGAGGAGACAGAATGTGATTGCTCAGATCTATCTTCCTTTTCTGGTGCAGCTTTAAAACTGATGAACAGTGCCTTCCCTTTCTTGTCTGTCTTCTTGTCCTCTCAATGGAGGTGCTGCTTTCTAAAGCTGCCACAAAAGCAAGACGTTCTGCAGGACCTACTTGGAACTTGTGCTTTCTAAGGATCTAGAACTAGAGCCAGTGCCCCAAGAAGGTGTGGAGGCTCAGGAAAACCTTGTGGTCTTCCTCCACTTGTCTCAAACTGGACAGTGAGAAATTCAGGAGGACATACCAGAACAATGAGTGGGTTGCACAGATGGTGGAGTGCAGCTTGGGGGGTGTTCCACTGAAAAAACTGGAGATCAGAATTTGAACATGAACTTCAGAGTCTCCATGCTCAAGCCCTGGAACGACACAGCAGTGATGGAGAAAACTGCTTGAAATGCTGCATCCTAAGGAAAACAGGTTCCTTCTACTTCTTTAAAGGAAAGACTCAGTCCCAGAAAGCAATGAAAACTGGAACTAGTGAGGAGTTTTTAATACAAGAAGGGAATGGATGTTAATGTGAATTGCCTTTGAGATTAACTTTACATGGCAGAATGGGCTATGCTCATAAAATACACATTTTAATGGATCCTGGATAAGTCTAAATGTGACTGAATGGAATTCAGGTATAATTAAAAAGATGTTTTGTAATGCCTAAATGCTGTGTGTAATTTTTAAATGCTTTGAGTTGTATCCAGACATCAAAGAATAACGTTTGCATTTATATCCTAATGTCATTTTTCCTAACAGAGTTCTCACCTTACAGTTGGAGCTTGCATAGTTTCTGGATATTTTCTTTATTGCAGTCTTTTATTCTTAAGGGCTATCCAGTAATTTAAGGGCTTAAGGGCTTTCAGTAATTTTAATTTCTAGCAGACCATGAGGCAGTCCTTTATTTTTCATTATGTTTATCATCCATGCTTTTTCCACTTTATTTCTAGGAAGGAAGGGATGATATAGGACAGGCAGAAGTGAAATCCCTGCTGGGCTTGGCAGGAGGAAAAAGGAGCAAGGAGAGGGAAGCACTCTCTGAATAATGAAATAGCAAAAAGTGCTTTTGTAGCAGAGCTCAGAAAAGTTGAATTTCCATGTGCCTCCTCAGGAAGAACTTATTGCAGCTTTCCTGTTCAGCTGGATGATATATAGTCTACACTTGCATTAGGCAATGAAAATATGACTGAGGAATTTAATCACCCCAAAAGTGTGTTTAGTCCAAGCTGGGACCACAAAAATATATATGTAACCTTGAAGTTTTATGTGTCTACTGCTTTTTTGGTAGGCACAGGACAACATGACTTCAGCTTGGAGAAATGACCTTCACAAACCCCTTAGGTCCCTCACCAAGCTAAAACATCCTGTAGGTGTCTTAGTTGGGATCACAGCTAAGCTTCAACCCAAAACTAAAAGAGAATTTTTTCTCTCATCCCAGCCCAACTGTTGCACTCGTATTTTCACAGAGAAGGGGAAAACAGAAAACTGACTGCCTTCACTGTTGTGGAACATCCTTGTACCTGTAGGTGATTTACTACTGTATGCCTTCCATGTGTGGCATTTGAGAATAAGTACCCTGAATGGTCAGGACAGTAGTTGTATGATTTTTATACAAGTTACATAGAAAAATGTGTAGGTCATACATAAATGCCCCCAAGTACAGACCAGGTATCAAATCCTTCAGTTCTTACTTCCTTCTAAAAGTCAGAATTAAATTTTTGGGAATCAAAAGCACATTTTTATAGATTATTGATCAGTTAAGCTGAAGAAAACTGCAAGTCCATGGAATTTATTTTTTCAGAAGTTTTATTGTATTTCTGAGGGTTGTAAGTGTGGGGTTTTTTTTGCATAAGCCAGGTTAGTGCTGTGAAAGAAATTGTGTATTCTCTTGTTCCTACCTTTCCACAAATAACTAGTTTTAGATGTGAAATTGGACCAAGGGACACTTGACTTCAAAAATAATCATTAACTGTTTGAACTTACTGAAATATTATGATTATATTCCAAAAGTGCATGGTGACATATCCTCAGCATGAGAGTGGGAAATAGAACAGCAGTACAGAAGTTATGAGAATGTAAGACTGATTACAAAGCAAAAGAATGGCAAGCTTCTTGTTTCTTCACAAGAGAAGAGTTGGCAGTATTTTAGGGGCTATTTGCAGCTTTTTCTGAGTGCTACTGGAAGGTCAAAAATCCTTTCAGTTCCCAATATGACCTATTTTGCCTTTGAAGATGATTCTCATGCTGTTCCTTCCTGAGCTGCATCTGTGTTCTCTTTGGTGGCTGTGTTTACCCACTTTGCCCTATGGTCAGATGCAGTGAGATAAAGTTGGTCTTGTAATTGAATTTTCTTCCAGCCTGGTCTTATTCGGTGGTTCCAACAGCAGAGTTCAGGTAGAACATAGCACAGATAAAGGATTTCTTGGAGAAGGATGCAAAAGTCACAGGTAGTAGACAAAACACTCTGATAGATGAAGTTAATGGTACATATTTTGGGCTTTGAATCTTCAGTTTATGGTCTCTGCTAACCTCTTATTATGGTGTAAGCTAAGGACCTCTGTGCTGTCTTCTCCCATTTGTACCGCAAATTTTATCCATGTGGAATATTCGGATTCCACACTCACTTCTAAGTGAGTGTCTATTTTGATAAGCCGTTATCTGCAGAACATTAAGAATTATTAACAATTCCACGGTGCAAGATAGCCTTACAGCTCCAGAATTTCTCTTTGTCTGGATGTCTAGGAAAATTTAGATAAGGATTATGAATTTGCATTGTTTTATTCACAGCTCCTAATCTCTTGCAGTCTGCCTGCCTCTAACCATTCAGCAAGAGACTTCAGCAAGAACTAAATCAGAAAAATCTACCATGCATTGGTACTTTAGAGCTGGGTCTGAGCTCATGGCACAGCTCTGTTTCAACAACATACTAGGCTGCCAAATCAAGAAGAAAAACAGACGTTAATTTTCTAGGCTGAGAGAATATGCTAATGTTTAGTATGAAACAATTATTTTGTAGCTGTTAGAAAAAGTAATGTTGTAAAGAACATGAAAACACCCACAAATATCTTTTGTGGATAAATAAATTACCCAATGAGTAAAAAAAAAGGTTCATAAAGAAAAAATCCCCTCCCTACAGCCACTGCTGTTTCCCACGAGAGTGTTTTTCTTTCTTCTAAGACATGCAAGGTTACAAGTGTGTAAATATAACATGCACTGAAAGGGTTAATGGAGTTTATGTGCTTCTTTTATACTCACAGGAAAATGACTTAGGTCAATTTCCTGTAAGATAGAGAGCTGTATCACAACATGAAACACTCAGCTGACAGTTTTACAGCAAGAAATGGAAGGAGTAGCTCTGTGAGAGCTTCAAAGAGAATAATGTGGGTGGGGAATTTTTACAAGCTACACACAAGTTCAAAAATTTCTGAAGAAGCCAGTCTTCAGTCAATGATCTTTCTTTCTGAAAAGTACATGGGATTTTGTGCTTTTTTCTCAGTGATGAATACTTCCTTCCCAGGATACCCTTAATGACAACATTGGTTGGTACTACAGAGACGTAAGATTGATAAACGAAAAAAGATTGCCTGGTAATATGGTAGTAAGTATTTTTGAGAGAGAGGGATCTTGAATGAAAAATTACATGTTTGGATGTATTCTACGCTCTTGTGTTTTCCTAGGAAAACTGAATAGCTTTATAAATTGTTCCACAATTGCATTTTCTCTTTAAATGTTAGTAAGGTGTATTAGTAAACATCAATAAGGTTTATTAACAAAAGTAGCAGTAGCAATAGTAAGAACAACAACAAATAATTTAATGCATAACTCATTTGCTGAATCACAGTCATTAAAAATTCTCATTAGTTACAAGCACTCTGCATCCAAGAAATGGATGAATGGGTAAGTAAAACAAAAGTAACACATAAACAAGTGGAGAGGGCTGCTTTCAGGGAGGTAACACACCCCTGAGAAAGATCTTTAGGCAGGAGAGTGTCACAATTGTAGCTGGGAGCAGAAACTCATTGGGTAGGGAAGATGTCATTATAACCAATAACACTATAACTAATATCACTATAACTACACTTCTATTAGCTTTTTAAAAGAAAGGAAAAATGGGGTCCACCTTTTCTGGGCTGACACCCTGGAAGCTGATGGCTGTAGGGAGGGCAGGGTGTTTCAGTGCCATGAGGAGCTCTAGGGCTCCTAACCACAGCCTTCTGTAAGTGGCAGTGGCAGAACTAGAATAATCAAGCCTTGAGGGTCTAACAGCATGTGGTGCCAGCCACCAGGTTGTCTTGGGAAACCAACCAGTAATTATGTACCTAAAAATCATGTTCTTACATCACATCTAACATAGCCTTCAAAGGAGAGGCTGTGGTCTTTCGTGGGGCCAACAGTTTTACTATGAGTCACAGCCTCAACAGATTTCTTCTCTGTTGGAGGGAGGGATGAAGGAATATGTCTGTCTCGTTTGAAAGAGAGCAACACAACCCTGCTCTGAGAAAAGTTGCAGCTGCATGTACCTGCATGGTCTCTTTTAAAAAGGACATGGTAGCACTGAGGCCTGTGAGATGAGGAGCCCTTCCTCACACGGCCAGTCCTGTGCTGGGTTAAACAGGATCGAACTCGTGTCTGTTAATGGTAGTATCTGGATCATCTGCATTTCTGGTACTAGAGAAAAACAAAGAAAAATACTCCAGACCAGAGCCTGCCTCAACAGCAAACACATATGAGAAGGGAAGTAGCATTACACCTAACTAGGCTGACAGTCTGACAGTGTAGCAGAGTATTTATCTCTATCTCTATCTCTCTCTCTCTCTATCTCTGTCTATATCATATATGTATATGTATCTATATCTGTATCTATATCTATATCTATCTATATCTATATCTATCTATATCTACATCTATCTATCAATCTATCTACCTGCATCCACGTAGGTTGTGGTTCTGTGAATATTCCAGTGTTTCAAGCTACCTCAGGCTAAGAATGGCTAACCTGGGCACACAGCGTTCCCTGCTAGAAAATGAAGAGGAAGTGAGATTCTTCAAACATGATGCAGCTGGAGGTCTGGGCTAATCAGTGGCTGCTTCTAGCAGCCATCAACTTGTGGGTAGGTATTTCAACCCAGAGAATCTCTGGCACACAGGAGTGGTTGGAAAACCCCCTGGGTACATCCCTGCTGTGAAGTGAAAAGCCTGGGAGAATATCTGGCTTCAGCAAAGAATGCCCTGCGTAGCGGGGCACAGCAGGGACCGAGGTTCCAGCTCCTCCAGAACTGCTGGAGTTTTTGCTAAGGCATCTTAAAAGTCCTACTTTAATTCAGGGCAGTTTGGTCCTGAGGCTTTAATTTAGGGCAGTTTGGTCCTGAGGCAGTCCTAGTGGCAGGGAAGTGATAGTCTGGGGCCAAAAGCCTCAGTGAGCAGAGCTCACAGGGAGAGATGAGGTGGCAGGAAACCAGGGGAAATGATACTCCCTACTTAGTGAAAGTCTTTTGAAACAGAAATATTTCCATGAGGCCTATGGTCGTCATAAAATTGCACTATGTTGCTGGATTTCTGACCAACTCTATGTGATGTCTCCAAGTGCAAAAGCTTTAGTCAGAAGCAAAATGACAGCACATGGACTTAGAAGTGGTAAAACAATTTTTTTTCCCCTGTTCCTTCATGTGTTCTCCATTTTAGGATAATTTTTTCACTTTCTTTGTGTGCAGCTGTGAGGGCTTGCAAGCTTCCCTGAGTGATAACTGGAACTGTGACGTTAATGCAGAATTCTTGAGTCCAGGTTTGCTAAGGAAAACACCCAATAACCCAACACTTCAGTGCTGTGCTCTGCCCATCAAAATGTAGCCACTGCATAACTTCATTCTTTCAGCTTGTGTTCCCTTTCCCTGCATTCTCCTATCCTGCAGGAAGAACAGGTGGCAGAGTAGAACAAGGAAGATCTGGTATCAGCCAGAACATTTCCCTCTATCATTTCAGCTCCATGCAGTAGCTATCAGATACTGAGCACAAGTAAAACTTAGTGAGAGATAGTCCCTTCTAATAATTTGAAACATCAGACAACTGTGTTGCTGTGCATTTGATGTTACAAAGAAATAAATTGCTATGAATTTCCAGCCTTCAGCATGCAAAAGAGCCATTTGGCCAGAAAGTTTGCTGCCAAAGCAGAGCTGGTGAGTTGGAAAGGGATGATCTAGCTGGGAGAGATGAGACAGATTAGTAGCTGTAAAACCCCTCAACCCAAGGGAAGATAGTTTGAGATGAGGAAGCCAGTTGCAAATGACAGTCCATTCCCCTTAGGACATGTAAAGACCTTGCTCAGTCTGCCCTTGGAGGTTGAATGTGATCATTGTAAGTGTGTACATGCACATGGATCTGTCCCTTCCCTCTCCACCCCAGCCCATGGTGGTCTTTGCTGTAGGTCCTCAGATGACTGTGGGCATTTCTCAGAATGCTAAATGTGTCGATGATTGATTTTCAGGAAAAATAAGACAGCATCAGACAGAGGATCAGTAGATCTGTAAATTAAATTACGATTCCAGAAAATGTACAAGGTTACAACTCACAGACACACACACACACTTACTGCCCAAGATCCTAAAACCCCTTTCTATAGGGTGTATCTACACTCTGGCATAAAATGAAAACCTTCAGGTATTACATGTTACATGTTTCTCTGAAATTCCAGCCTTCGAAAGATGAACATTTATAAAACACAGCCCAAAACTAATAACAAGAAATGTGTCTAGTATTTTCTTGCTCTCCACATAGATATCCTCTTTTCCAAGTGACATAGCTTCATACACAAAATTTTAATTTCTGAAGTGACTCATGAAATGCATGCCGGCTCTGTTTATGACTTCTTCACCTTCTTAACAAAGAATGCCAAACCACTGAACGTTAGGAAGCATTCCTACTTCATTTCTTAGAAGTTTTTGCTGTTCCCCTTTCTAATGAAGGCTGCCGTTACAGTTGTATGTCAAGAATGATTCATATAACACAAGATAAGTTTACATATGCCTAACTTTGTGTACTTTCACTATTCATAAACTTACACACTCATTCTTGTTTTAGATTTTATTTAATTTGTGTATAAGGATGTATGTTCATTTACTTACCAACACACCATTTATCATATTGCATAGATTTTTGCACATAGCATATGTTGCCTGGGTACTTGGATGCTTTATCTTAGAAAAACCCAGACATTTAAAAAAGAATTCGAAAACCCAGCTTGTCCAGGTACATGTATTTTTGTCTCCTGTATGTCATACTACAGGCTCATGGCTTTATTTTACACTTACTGCTGTCCTAATTTTACTGGTTTAGCAATTGATAGTCATTTGTATAGCAATTCGTTTGCCCTGGTGCAGCAGATGGTGACCTCACAGATCTCCAGATGTTTGCCAGCACAGGCTACTGGATATTTCAAAATCCCAATAAGAGATGCCTAGGGCAGAGTTTAACTATTTCATATGGAAACTAGAACTGAGGAGGTGTGGATACATGGAAAAGGTCAGTCCTTGCTCAAGATTTACTGCACATGCAGGTGAACAAGTAGGTTAATGGAATGCTTTGTTGCCAGGATGTTCTAGGGACAATCATTTCAATGGACTTGGGACTTTGTACAGGAGCAGGGTGGTTCTGAAGTCCCTTTGGGCTTGAATGTAAGCAGGTTTAGGTCTTTGACAAGGGATTAATCTCATGGGATGGACTTTAATAATACTGATATCTGTGTCTGTTTGTTGGATTCTCTGCACAGTCTGTAAGTGGGAAGAAACACACTTTTGGACACAGTTCCTCTGGCCTGGTTTAGATTTCTACTTTAGATGGAGATGATTTGTAATCTAGAAGACCTATTTATCTCCATGACTATACAGAAAATCTATAAATTTACCTCAGATGCTCAGGTCTACTTATGCTAGACACAACATTTTTTCAGGTGAATCCTATTCCCAGAGCCCAGGCCAAGTCATAGGTTAACCAGAAAAGCCCAAGGAAGCGCACTAATCTCAGCATCCTCCTGAAGCAGGGGCTTATATAGGTATAGTAATTGAGATCCAGTGCTGATTACCAACTTCAGCAACATGAACACAATTCCAAAGTTTTTGTGGAGTTACTCTAAAAGATTTCAGGTGTGTATTTGCCTTAAAAATTGATTTATTTTAAACATGTGATGTTGCAGATGAATACTTGAATTTACTGTAATATGATCCAAATAAGTCTCTAAGATTCCACAGTTAAAAAGTAAAGAAAACATCTGAAATCCATTTATGAAAGGTACTAAATGGACTTCATCAATTTTCAGTTTTATCTACAGCTGGCTCAAATGCATCATCTGAGTAAATGTACCTGTAATGACCTCTATTTGCCAAAGGCTATAAATAAGGAGAGAGGCTGGACATCTTCTGGCACGGCGAGAGCATTCTTGGCAGGCAGTGACTGCAGTTACCTGATTAGTTTCTTATTTATGGAGTGCAATGCAAGAACATTTATCTTGATGTAAACATAAAAACTTTCTGTGGATATTTATATGCAGAAGCCCAAATTATGATAACTATATTTGAGCCCTGAAAGGCTTGTCATATTCAGATTATCAGCTCTGCTTGGAGTTAGTAGACTGGATTTACTGCCCACTTGTCTGCTGCCATAAACTAGCAAAGCCACAGACATAAAAGGGTGGGTAGGGATTTCCTCACAGCTTTGCAGAAGTACACATTATACCTTTATTTAGATGTGCAACTAAGGACCTACTCATTGCATTCCTACCACCTGGTAAAATAGGTAAGACAATACATGTTTATTGAGTGCAGGGAATACTTTTTCTCACATTCTGAGCTGTAGACAAAGGTTACCCCATACCCCACAGCTCCGAGCACTGTGCTATGAAAGCAGTTCCACCACCTGAATGTTTCTGGCATTGCACGCTCCTGAAAGGTTCTGTTGCTCCCCTCTTTCAAACAGGAAACGCCACTCAATTTTATCAGATTTTTAAAAACAGGACTGTGTTTTAGCCACAATATTTGTTCCATGAAACAAAATTACTATATTCTGACTGACTTCTGAGACATGCATATGCACAGGGAAAAAAGAGTAACTAGTTTTAAAAGAAGAGTCTGACTTGGATTTCAGCAAAACTTAGAATCAAAGAATCATAGAATATGCTGAGTTAGAAGGGACCCATCAGGGTCATCAAGTCCAACTCCTGGCCCTGTGCAGGACACCCCAACAATCCCACCATGTGCCCAACAGCGTTGTCCAAACGCTTCTTGAGCTCTGTCAGGTTTGGTGCTGTGACCACTTTCCTGGGGAGCCTGTTCCAGTGCCCAACCTCCCTCTGGATGAAGAATCTTTCCCAATACCCAACCTAAACTTTCCCTGACTCAGCTCCAGCCATTTCCTTGAGTCCTGCCACTGGTCACAAGTCTGAAGAGATTAGTTTGTGGAGTAGGGTGACCTAGAAGGACTTGGAAAAGCAAAGATGCTTCATTCAGTCAATTACATCAATGGAAATCTGGGATGCTCGGTTCCTTCTGGGGGGTAGGCTACTAAGTAAGGTAATTTGTCCATTAAATACCAAACATATGTGTGATATTTAACTTAAAACCACAACAGTGAAACTTAAGTGTTGGCAGACATGCTCCCATTTATTTTTTAAAAGCAGTATGAGTTATTCAGACTTTTCCTAAGATTTGCTAAGAAACTATATAAAATAAAGCTAAATAGAAAGAAATGTATTATTGTCTGAAATATGTAATTAAATGCAACACTGATGGAGTAGAAAGACAATTTTCTTGCAGGATATAATGTGGCATTACAACAAACAGTGGTTAGCTCGTTAGCTGAGTGGATTCCTAAAAATAGTTGGTTATTCAAACACGTATTAACTAATGTCTTGTGCTCTTAATACTGAAACCCATGGGACATATACCATAAAAATAGCAGTTTTTATTTTGTGTGAATATTAAGTAAAATTAATAAAGATTGACTGGAGAGAATGAATGGATTTATTCGTGCTGTTCCTACAAACACATTATAATGTTGTATCTGTTGAAGACTCTCACTTGCTTCATTGTAACTTTGGTAAAAGCTGGATCCAAATGTATGAAGACAGAAAACATATGAACTATTTCTAAGAACAATGAAGTATATATCATATATATACACCTTGGTATGACACATACACTTACTCAGAGACACTGTGAAAACATACTGTTAAATTAAACAGAAAATCTTGTGTAATCTTATTTTTTGTCGCATGTAACTGTTACTTGTTTTTGATTTGCCAATCTCAACAGCTAGAGAAATTATATGGAAACAGATTTCTGTATTTGAAGTAGAAAATCTCATCTGGTATTTTAATTTTTTTTTTTTTTAAATTTTAATTAAACTTGCAACTCAAGTAATATCTTTTACTCAAAATTAAAAATCAGGTCCCAGAATGACAAACTAGTCTAAACTGAAAGAATATGGAGCCTTACACCAGTGTCACTTCTTCATGTTTCTGTTCAAGAAATGAATCTGATTTTTGTAGTGCCCTGCAGTCATTTTAAGCTGAGAATCTCATTAAACAAATTGGTGTGGGGTTGGTTTGATCATTCTTTTGGGAATGTTACAAGGAAAATCTAAAACTTCTCGCTTTTACACCTTTCATCCTGAAACTTCGTGTGTTAATACGAAATTACTCAGGGTTCTTACCAGCCACAGGGGAAGAGTGTGCTCACAAACTTGTCTTCTGCTCTCAGAG
This sequence comes from Aleadryas rufinucha, assembly GCA_013397815.1. Classification (NCBI taxonomy): domain Eukaryota; kingdom Metazoa; phylum Chordata; class Aves; order Passeriformes; genus Aleadryas; species Aleadryas rufinucha. The sequence continues at coordinate 233,463 of VZTH01001010.1, read as the reverse complement.
AGGACAAAGTAATGCCTTCCCTCCATTTCTCCTGGTCTACAGGCCCACAGAAGTCGTTGTGCACACAGAAGTGAGAACTGCTCTGTTCCACGTGTCAAAAGACAGTGCATCTATTCTCTTTTTGTGAAGCATTAAGCGTAGTAAAAATAATGATACCTGTTCACACTACTTTTTTTTATTAGTTCACTATTAATTTCTTGAATACACTTCAAATTATTTTATTCCAGGAGCATCTCCAGACAAAATATGAGGTATTTCAGCAATATTTCGTGTGCGTGGAGTTCTTCTCAAGATGACATTAAGTGTCCTACATCTCACTTTCAATCCTAGTGCCCTATTCGGCAACCTGCTTCTTTGAAAAATATTTTAATGAGCTTTGGAAACTTTCCTGCAGTCATAGAAATCCTGGTAACAGTGCTTGGCTTCATGTGAAAGAGGAATTCCAGCAAACCTAATGGGACTATTCGAAAGTTTAAGGTTCGGGTAAATCTGTTTGTAGGATCAGAACCTAAATTTCTGCAGGATCCATGGGAATCACTGTGATGCACAGGAGAAGACAGTGAAATGATTTTTTAGATCCCTTGCAACAAGCCCTTGAGAAATGCTATTACCTAAAGAATATTTACATCTCATTTTTGGCTGGTAATCTGTTTCCTTCTTGGGAGCTATACCTGTAATGAGTCTTTTATTTTTTTGTATTTTAAGGACACTAAATCACAGATGGAGAGAGAAGGTGGTGGGAGAACTATTATTTCCTTTGGATAACTACATGTCATTAAGTTCCCTTATAATTCCAGCTGTTTCTTGTGTCCCAGGGTGGAGCTGTTTTACTGTGTGATATATATGAATAATGTTCAGTGATCATTCTGACTCATTATATGTTTTCATCTCTTGAAGTCTGCTTATGTTAATTTTTGCAGCTCTTCATGCTTTTGCCACAAAAAGAAAAAAAATCTAAATCATTTGCCACCACACCATAGGCAACAATTTAAAAATAATTATTAATTTTGTGTATATTTATGAATAAATGTATCCCTTTGCTATTACTGCAGTCTTAGAGCTATGATGAAGCAACATGGCTTATGCAGAGTGGACTTAAAATACATACAGAAATAATGGCAAATGAGAGCTTTGACTTAAAAAGCAACATATTTTTTAGCAATTTAAAAGCCAAGGTGTCTGGAACAACATCTCTGGTTTTGGCTAGGGCAGGTTGGACCACTGCTATGATTCATCCTGGCAATTCTCAGTTGATTTTGTACATTAAATGGGGATTCCCACTGAACAAGGGTAATTCTAAAAGAGTGCTTGAAAGTGAATTTCTGCATCTCAGCAGATTTCTGATCTCAGCCCTGCTGTGAAGATCAGAACTTTGTCATCCTACATGTGCATCTGCTGATGTGTCCTCTCCAACACTCACTCACGTCCCCTCTACCTAAACCTGGCGAGGCACAGAACTGGGTGTGGGGGGGGAAATGGTACCACTTCCATGTAAGACTTCTTACTTTCATACTGTTTTCCTCATTGTCCATACCTTTCTTTCTTTCCTTTTCCAAAAATCTTCTTCAGAAACAATAAAGAAAAGCTCTTTTTGACCTCACCCCTCTTGGCTTCCTGAGCTTTTTATCCAAGACACTTTCAGTCATTTACCAGCAGTCCTGGTTAACCCAGAAAGGTCTCGGCTGACTGGAAATTGGCAAATAGGTCATTTATCTACAAGAAGGGCTGGAAGGAGTATAGGGGGAACTACAGCGTTGTCAGTTTGACCTCAGTGCTGGGGAACATCATGGAGCAGACCATCTTGAGTGCAGTCAGACAGCACGTGCAGGACAACCAGAGGATCAGACCCAGCCAGCACTGTTTGTGTAAGGCAGGTCCTGCCTGACCAACCCAATGGCTTTCTATGAGAAGGTGACCTGCTTAGGAAATGAAGGAAATGATGAGGATGTTCTCTTACCTGGACTGTAATAAAGCCTTTGACACCATTTCCCGCAGCATTCCTCTGGAGAAACTGGCTGCCCACGGCCTGGACAGGTGCATTCTGCACTAAGTTAAAAACTGTCTGGATGGCTGGGCCCAGAGAGTGGTGGTGAAGGGAGGTAAATCCAGTTGGCTGCCTGTCACAAGTGCTGTCCCCAGGGTTCAGTGTTGGGGACAACCCTGCTTCATATCTTTATCAGTGATTTGGATAAGAGGATCAAGTGCACCCTCAGTCAGTTGCAGATAACACCAAGTTGGGTGGGAATGTTGATCTGCTGGAAGGCAGGAAGGGTCTGCAGAGGGATCAGGACAGGCTGGATCAATGGGCTGAGGCCAGTGGTCTGAGGTTCAACAAGGCAAATTACTGGGTCCTGCCCTTAGGTCACAACAAGCCCCTGCAGTGCTACAGGCTGGGGCAGAGTGGCTGGAAAGCTGGAAAAGGACCTGGGAGTGCTGGTTGCAGCAGTTGAACATGAGCCCAGGTGTACTCAGGTAGCCAAGGTACTCAATGTCATCCTGGCCTGTATCAGTGACAGTGTGGCAGCAGGACCAGGACAGTGATTGTCCTTCTGTGCTGGGCACTGGCGAGGCCACATCTCGAATCCTGTGTTCAGTTTTGGGCCCCTCACTGCAAGGAAGACATTGAGGGAGTGTGTCCAGAGGAGGGCAATGAAGCTGGGGAAGGGTCTGGAGCACAAGTCTGATGAGGAGCAGCTGAGGGAGCTAAGGGCACTCAGCTTGGAGAAAAGGAGGCTCAGGGGAGACCTCCTCACCCTCTACAACCCCCTGACAGGAGTGTGTAGCTGTGAGAGGACTGGGCTCTTTTCTCGGGTAACAAGCGAGAGGACAAGAGTTGTGCCAGGAGAGATTTAGGTTGGATACTAGGAAAAAGTTCTTCACTGAAAGAAGAAATCAAGCACTAGAAGAGGTGTTTAAGTCACCATCCCTAGAGGTGTTTGAAAGACACGTAAATGTGGCACTTCAGGACATGGATTAGCAGTGAACATGGCAATGCTGGGTTTACTCAGTGATCTTAGAGGTCTTTTCCAACCTAAAGGATTTTGACTCTATCTAGTTCCCTCTGCTGTCAACATTTCAATGACTATGAAGACTGTCAAAACTGTCTCTGGAAATCTGGCTTCTGAAGAATTTTCAGAATTCAGCTAATGTATGAATACTAGACAAGACATATTGAGAAGTACAAAGCAATCAAAATAGTGCTGTGTAAAGCAGCCTTTGCGACTGACATTCTAGCACTTTTAATATGGAGCTGGTTTTTGGTTCCAAGAAGTAAATTAGGACATTACCTCTTAAAGCTAAAAGCAGATAAAATGTGTTTCTTATATGAAGACCAGATGAAATTTCATTGAAAAGCTGAATCTGAGCAGATGAACTCATGTCTGCTGCAATCTTAACCTATTGATAAACCAAACTGAAAATCTGGATGATCATGAGTGAACTGAAGCATGTTAGAGCATATCTGCTTGCTGTTTTCTCTGTATCTACTTTTCCTCAAAAAAACCCCAAACACTGGGTCTCACCCTGAAGTGCAGCTGAAACACCTCTAGAGTGACTCTTTGCATGTGGAAGCTCTTCGTGTAGACATAGCTGATAAACTGGTGAAGAGAATGCTTGTCCTGGCAAAGTATTTCAGGCACTCATTTCAACTCAACCTTTGCTTCAAGGTGACTATTCAGACCTGGAGATGGAAATTTGTTGATGATGTTCCAGTTTATAGCAGAAAGATTAGCATCAAGTTTCTCAGTTTGTCTTGTACTTTCTTTCCCCTAGAGCATGGGTAGGCATGTTAGCCTCTCCGCTGGGAATGGAAAAACAATGACATTTGTGTGTCCTTGGCTTTTAAAGGACTTCTATATGGGTGATAATAATTTGGTTTAAGTTATTGTTGCTAAAGATGTATTTGTTTTATTTTGCTCCTGCAAAAAATAAATATTTGTCTAGAAAATGGACATCTAAAAGCGTGGCATATGGTTTTTACCTCATGGCAGGCTGTTTTCATTCCCTGAAGAGACTGCCTTTCATTCAGGAAGGAATTTCAGTGATCTCAATGAATACAATAGGGAAGATGACTGACTTCCTTTAACTCGTTCTTGAAGACAGTGGATGAGATACTTCTGACAGCAGCTGCTAGATCTGCCACACCCAACTGTGTTGGAAAAGAGTCAAACAGGAATGAGGTAATAACACAGAAAATACTGAGTGTGCAGCTTCTGTAGGAACAAGCATAACTCCTTATACTGTTTTAAGGGCCCTGTTCTTTAGGAAGTGTTGCCTTTGTCTTCTGTCAACTATGGGATTTAATATCTGGGGAAATGTCACTACATGGTCTACAGGACAGTCATGTAGGGGGTCACCTCCTACTCCACACCCCTGAAAGTGCAAATGGTGACAAAAGGGAGTGATAGGGTCCACAGGCAGGTTTTGTAGGAGCTGGTTTGGGCCTGGGGCAGACATTCCAAATGAGAGAGCAAGCTTGACGTAGGCTTAAAGTCATTCACAGTTCCCTTTGTAAACCTTTAGGAAACAGGTGATACTCAAAAACTCTGCAGGAGGGTAGGCACATCACAAAGGGAATCCAGGCAGTTATAGACTCTTATCTTTTATTACCAAAAAATACCAAAACAAATATTGAAACAAGGAATTTATAAACCCCTGCAAGTTCATCAAGGACAAATTGCATCAAGCAGTTTCATTCATGAAGGTGAACTTGGTTTTGTGCGAGGAAAGAAGCTTGATTTTACATCTTTGGACACTTTCTTACATGACATTGTCATAAGTAAACTGTAGAAAAATTATCTAGATGAAACTACCGTAGACTGCAAAACTGGTTGGAAAACTGTTCTTACAGAGTATTAATTAGTGATTCTTCACCAGAAGAAGAGAATACATTTTCATTAGTGTCCATGATGAAGAAATAGAGAGCATGACTTAAATTTACAGATGACACCAACTAATTTAGAAGATAGCATTAAAATTCAAAGTGTTCCTGGTAAACTTGAGAAAAAAAATCTGAAAAAGGGTGCTAAGCAATAAATACAAATGCCAGGTTATGCCTTGAAAGTCAACTTTCTGGTGTATTTACCATGCATTCATCAACCAGAGTATTTCTTTCAATCCTCATGCTACACAAACAATACAGAACAATTTGAGAAAATTTAGAAATGAACAGTAAGAGTAGTCCACCTACTAAAATATGTGACCTATGAGGAAAGCTTGAAGGATCTGGAGTTGTTTAGTCAAGAAGGAAATAGGAGAGGTAGCAGTTCATCACTTATGAAAACCAGAAGAAACTAACAGAAAGAGGAAAAAAATAATCTGTTCTCTGTGTTCTTGATTGTTAGGATAAGAAATAATAGACTCGGAGGTAGAAGAAATAATAGACTGATGTAAACTCTTTAAGTTAAGAAGCCTACACAAAACCCTGAATAATTTCCAGCAGGGCATGTATCTTAGTCTTATGCCTTACATAAAGCCATTATTTGAGATTTTTCAGATCAGCTGTTAGGAAAAATATAGCAGCAGTTCTACAGCATTTGGGGCAGGCGAATAGACTAGATGGTGTCTTTAAACCTATTCCTCTCCTGGTTTCTGTGGTTCTGTGATGTAGTTTTTGATAGAGAAATCACAAGTTGCTGCTTATAGAACAATTAGTCTTGAATGCAAGAACTGTCTTTTGTGCTTCCTGTGTCTCTTTGGTCAGAAATTACTGTTCCTGTCTTGCTCTAGCTGGGGACAGTCATGCCAATATTTAGCTTTTATTTATGTACTGGTAAACCAAAAACCCACAGCCTGGCATGGCTGTGCTCCTTCTGACTCACTCTTATGAGGGCCTTATGTGCACTGCTAAGCCATAAACCCCCTGAGCAGCCTCACCTGGGGCTTTCACCCACACTTGTGGCTCCAGGAGCTCTCTTTAAGCTCAGCCCCAGGCCGCCTCTCCCTGGCTGAGCTGGGATCCTCAGCTCTAGTATAGCCTTGTGTTGGCCTCTCTACAGAGCCTTCTGAGCTAGGGGGCCACATGCTGTGGAAGGCAAATTTTTCAGAGCACAAACAAGTACTGTGGGTGAATATCAGGACAGCAATAATTACTGTTTAGACAGGCAATACACATACGTGGATTCGATTCACGTCTTCTAAGCGTAAACCTCTGGAGTACTAATTTTTATGTGACAATTTTGACCTTTTGCTTATGCCATGCCTATCACTGGGGTCCTGAAGTATTTCACAAAATGAAGGGGGCAAAAAAGGACACACAGAATAAAAATCTTAACATGGAGGATGTATTTTAGATTATAAATTTCCCAATCATGTCAGGACTTCAAAAATGCTTTTTTTTTTTCTACAAATGACATCAGCTTGGAAATAACCTGTGACTTCTCTGGATAGAAGAGATTAGTACAGACTCCTGATAGTAGTATTAATCAGATTTTTCACTTCTGTTATGCATACCCTTGGTAGTACAGACAAAGTGAAAAACTTTGAACTACAAGATTAAATAACAGGTTACATACATAAAGGAGAGACCTAAATTTGCATTTAAAAGCATAGGCATTAAATTCCTGAGGGAAAACAGAAAAACTGCAAACAACAAATGAAGGAACGTAGTTGTATTGTGAATTTTAGTGTAGTAAAAGGTAGTTTTCAAGGTCCTTATTTAACTTGGAAGTACATGCTTACTATTTTTTCATTCTTTAAATCTTGTTTGTGCTGAAACTAAAACAATTAACACTGACATCTAGTAGACTTGTAATGTTTATATATTTATTTTTTTTAAAAAAACTTGAAGAAATTGAGAACAGAAATTATGAAAAAACCTCTAACCCTTTCTATACCTGAATGTTCCCTTTCCCCATCAGTCTTGGAAAATATTACTTGAGTTGTTTTTCTCCTCTTCAAAAGTTTTGGTTTTTTTCACTTTTAACCTCCTGGCTGTAACAGAAAACAAATATTCACCAGAACTGAAAAAAAACCCCTTTGAGATGTACTAGCTGTACTTCAAAGAATGAGGAAACAATGGAGAAGCTAAGAAAAAACTGTCTTTAAGGGTTTTCCAAGGAAAGTTATATCAATCTTTATCAAGACAGAAACTGGCAGTATTTGGATTTTCAGGTACATTTTAGTGCTGAACTACTTATTAGTGTTTGTTGAATTTTTGATCATCCTGGAATGACTAAAAGTGTAGAATTAAGAAGCATTTGGCACCTGTCAGAGCTCTGCCTCCAGGGAAATCTGGCATCTTGAATCAAACTGTTAATTTACAGTCCATTTAAAGTAAAAGGTTGCAGATAATTTTTTGATATTGCAGAAAGAATGAAATTGTAAAATCTCCTCTAAAATTTTAATACAGCAGTAAAATGATGTTCAAGAAGATGACACTGATCACTGAGGAACAGTAACAAACAAATGGGAAAGTTCTGATCAGTAAAGAAATACATTAGGTTTTATCAAATGTGGCTGTATAACAGATATCTGGTTACACTGTGTAAGACTTCTTTTACCTCATTTATTCATGTGGTGTTTTTTCCTAAAAATAATAGGTAAAGATACTTCCTACCAGTTGTTGATTCAGCCTTACTTTCTTACAGACCTATATTAAGATGCAATTAATTACCCTGTGGGTGTGACCGTATGACAGACAAATTTTCTATCAATAAATGCTCATTGGGCTCTATTACTGCACAACTTTTCATTTGCATTGCTTCCCAGCTCTTTTAAGAGAACAAAAAAAGAAACTTGCTCCTACCATGGATTTCCATTAGGCAGCTTGAATAAGATGCCCGGCCCTGCTGAGTGCCTGGTGTTTTAACTGTGGGCAGGGATGTCACACATATGATATCCACACTTCTGCCATAACTCTTGGCTAAAGGAGGCACAGGAAGGTCTCTCGAATCTGCAAGATGCTTCCACTGGGGATTTCCAAGCACCTTGCATCTCCTATGACAAGATGTGAGCAATGCATCCAGATCTAGTAGCCACAGTGAATCTATCTCCTGCACAGTCTAATCTGTAGTGCTGTAGCCTGCATCCCTAATATTCAGTGTTCCTATATTCTCTAAACCCCAAAGATTTTTTTGTCTTCCTATACTGATACCACCAGTGCTTTTCACCTGTATATATTACCGATAATTTTGCAAGTATAATTAGCTAAATTTCTTTAAAACGTTTTTGAGTATAAAAGTCCCCTACAGAACTCCACATGTGCTCATAGCTCTGCCCCATACACTAAAGAGGAATAATTTGGGGGCAGCTCTAATTAATTTTTTTGGGGAGAAAAGCCCTATATCAAAATGTCAGGAGGATTCCTCATAGAGTATATTTTTTAAAAAAACAGAAGCTGCTGCTTCCTGCCTGTGAAGGGTCACTTTCCAGCCCCTCTTAGGATCGTCCTTTCCACATACTGTGATTTATCTTCTTCCTCATCTTTAATAATTCAACAGTACCTTTTCTTTCCAAGTTTAGTATTCCTCTATTGTGTCTGGCTATTAAAACAGAATTCTCTTGCTTAGGTGATTCTCTGTTGAAAGTCACTGGTATATCCTCTCCTCAGAATTTTTAAATGGATTCAGTTTTGATGATTTTTCTTACTGAGAAATCCCTCAAATAGAAAAATACTGCTTTTTCACAATCTAAAAATGGGACCTCCCTTTTAGCAAAAACTTTTCATGTGGGCTGTTTTGTTCATATAGTAAGTCATCAGCTATTACCAAAAAACCCTCACAATTTTAGTCATAAAACCTTGGTTTATTTTCTTATCATTTTGCCAGTCTGTGATCAGTAAAAACAAAATTTGGCAAGTTGGTCATCTTCCATTTGAAAGTTTTGTTTTAGTTATTTATGGTAATAAATGGCCATGAAGATGCATCAGTTGTATTTGAGGCCAGCTTTAACAGCTGAACCTGTGATAGCTGGTCTGAAAGATCACATTTGGATCATAGGGCTAGATTAACTTTGGAATGAGATGGCTATTTCTGGTTAGTCCTCCACTGTTCTTTTGAACGTTCAGTAATCACTGTAGGAAGGATTTCCCCTATAGTAATTAGTAATCTGAAAAAAGAAAAAAGTGTCTGAACCACGGGAGCAACCTTTTCAATAAAATTTCCTTTTAAATGTTAAACAGTCTGTACAACAAGTGAGTAAAGGCTTAATCATAAGCAAAGTATCACTAAAAGGCATCTTGGGGAGCTGGATTGAAGCCAAACTACCACAGAAAAGCACACCACATATAGTTCTGGTATATGAAAGATTGTTTTTGAACTTGACAGTCTTTTGCCTTTTTCATAAGCTGATGAAAATTCAGTCTCTTAAAAGAATCAACTTCTAGTGTTATTAGTGCACAAAAGTTCCCTTTACCACAAAGCTACACCAGCTACCACAAGGCTTTCTTGGTGCTCAATATAGACATGGTCATGTAAATACAAATTTCTACCTTTGGTTTACCTACTGCAATTATATTTGGATCTGAGTGATTACTTTTGTCTGCTTAAATACACATTAACAACAGGCAAGTTTCCATGAAAATAAAGATATATACTTCGGTTTTTTGCTGATTGATGTCTGTAGTCTATCCTATTGATAGGAGCTTTAAAATGTAACAGTGTTGCGAGACAAAAAATGCTGAACCAAATGAAGTGATTTATTTGGAACTCTTACAGTTATGAGGTGTTACTGATGAGCTGCAATTGTGAGTTTGCCCTATTCTAGAGCTGAAGAAAAAAAAATATTTCAAATTTGATGGCAATATCACAGTATAAATATACTGATTATTGCAAAGCTATCAAAACTATCCTGTATTTGTAATTCAATCAGTGACTAGATTGAAGGGGATTACCTGAAATTTAAATAATTAAAATTAAATCTCTCTTACGTAAAAAGGAACCTGCTGCAAGATCAAGTATCTTGAGCATAAAAAAAGCAAAAATTAAGGTTTTCTCTGTGTGTGAAACCTTACTGCTGAGCAAGACCCTTATGCATATAGTCTTTGAGGAATTCTGTTTATTTTTTATTGTTCCCAATTTATGCTTACTTCGTGAGAAGCTATTTAATGTTTTATTAATATCACGGTATGATTCACTGCAATATTTACTCTAATTTGCCTTCTTTGAAGACAGAATAATAACTCATGTGATCTTGATTATTGAACTATGATAAATTTATTTATTTAATATACTGCATATCTAGAGATGTAAAAATATCAGCTTGCTTCTTACAGTACAGTATGATTTTAGGTCTAAAGTGTTTCAGTCTTAGATGCCAAGTTCAGGTTGTCTGGAGCTTCACTTTTATCCAGGTATTTAATGAGAAACTCATAATTAGTAGACACCTGAGAAAATAATTTAAAAGCTTTTCTGCTCAGCTGATAAGTCTCTGTGACAGAGGCAGGAATAAAATGTGATTCAGTGGTATAGATTTCAGCTGTCTTACTCAGAAGACCATCTCTATTCCAACTTCAGTTTACATCTCCCAGTGTCAATGACAAATCAAACCAAGGTGTTATGAGCAAGTGCTTCTTTTGCTGCCAATCAGTGATGGGTTCCAAGAGATTATTTGTACTCTATACTGAGAGAGGTAGAAATCTGTACATGTGATGGTATAATTAAGACCTTTACAATGCATTCAACCAGGAGAATGAAATAAATGTGACAGACACCACTTTAATCCTCACATTTCTTAATTTTAGCATAATTAATTTTACAGCAGTCACTTAGAAAATATCCAATTATGCATAGTTTTCAAGGTCTTAAAACACAAGACAAAGAGCTAAGAAAGGAAATTAGGGCCTATAGCAACACACAACTATCAGGCCAGTTGCTACTCTTAAATCAATAATTCATATTTCTGGCATTCAAGTTAAAAGCAACTGATAAAACTGAAACATTCTCTGTGTACTGGTACTAAAGTGGTGTTAAAACTTCCATTTGGCCAGTGGATTTCACACTTTCTAATATAAGAGGAACTTGACCTTGGAAATTTGAGTCACTGATAGAGGACCTAGAGTATTTTAATATGTTACTAATTTTGGATTTTTTTTCATCTTGATGCTCTTAGAAATTGTTTAGCATTTCTCTCTGTTTTCGCTTGTCCTGGTCCTAGATACTATTTGCTTGAGGCAGAGACGGTCTTTGTCTTGTGTACATGGTACTCAGTGCTAGAGGATTCTGGTGATGATGCATCCAGTGGGGGGCTGTAATTCTGGTATGTGCTACTGCAATACAGTTAAACACATATATTCACCCTTCTTTCTGAAAATTAGGCCTGGTCATCCACCAGTGAAGTGTGTTGCATGGAGATTTAGCACACTGTAATGTATTATATATTCCGTTTTCAATTATCATAGCTCATTCAATTCCAGCTCATCTGCAGAATGTATTTACTCACGGTTAAACCTTTTTTAACTCCAGCATATTTGATTCAAATCAAGGTGAAAAGTAATTATTTTCTTATAACTGAAGAAGTTAATTTATTTTTACCAACCTCTCGCTTGATGCTGCTCCAATTTTCTGCAATAATTTATAAACAGGACAAGAGGAGGCAAGACAACAGCTAGAAAAAAGTTGTTCAGAAAAATGAAAGTGCCTGGAAACATAACTCTATGGTGGAAAATTTAGTCTGTTTCTCAGAGCACCTGAAAACTCTCCCTTTCAGTTGAGCTTGAACTATCAAATATTTTAGGTGAGCTACTCTTCAGAAACCTGAAGACAGCTGATAGTAACCTTCTAAATATTTTTGAACAAAGACTTTAAACTACATTTTTCAGATAATAATCAGTTATTTTTTTCTTCAGCATAAGCAAAGAATATTTATAGTATTAATATCAAGTTTCAAGATATAATTCCTATCTGAACTGATATTTCAGGGGCAGAAAGGCTGCACAAAAATTGTTCATACTCTGATTCCTCAACTTCAGGATCCTTCAATACCAACCAGAATCTGCCATATGCTATGGTAACCAGCTGGTGAAATATAGATTGGATAGTGAAAATGTAGGGTGGGTGGATCCAGAGGGGCCTTGTCAGATTGGCAAAATGATGGAGCCTTCATCCAGAGGCTGGGGTTCTGACGGTCAAGAAAGGAGTTCGCAAGGTGAACATGAATGAGCAAAGTGCAATGAAGGAAAGGATCACCCATATCCACTGTATTAGCAAAAGTGTAGTCAGCAGGCTCAGAGAAGTGATCATGATCATTCCTTTCTGTTTAGCATTTGGGCAGGACCAAAGTGAGAAGAACTTGCACACTGAACATTTCTGAGTGCAAAGCAGTTTGCTGACACCATGTGTCACAGTCACTTTTTTTCTGGGATAGCACACCTTTGAGTCACAGTTACAGTGATTATAAAAAGAGAGTAAAGTCTTCCAGTCCCAGGCAGCTGCTTTGATAAAATGATGGTGGAATGGGAGTCTTTGATATGAATTTTCCAATCACCTGATAAGCAAAGAATACCATACTGGGACTGTTTTCATTGTTGGTAAAGCACTCCTGTACAGAGTCAAGGAGTCAAATGGGTTTTTCAATTTCCATTTTAACCACTCATTCCAGCTGTGTATGAGAAATTACCACAGTTGCAGTATCCTCTCAGTGAACAGCTGTAATTTCTTGACCATGGTAAAAATTCTAGAATGGTGTGAAGAGTTCTACTTTGCTGAAGTTGCTGATTCAATCTTTTCTCTCCAAATATAGTTTTCCTTTTTCTTCAGAAAGAGAAAGGGCTATCTATGGCTGGGTGGTTTTGGCAGTGCTCTAATGTGTCAGTCCTTTCATATAAAAATTAAGAACATTTAATATATTGTCATAAGATATGGCCAGGATGGAGTGCTAAAAACTTTACTCCTTCTCCGCAGTAGCAATTGCATGTGCCTTCTTTGTAGGGTACTATCTGCTAAATTCCCATATCGTGGCCTCTTTTCAAGAAATCATTGGAGGACCCAAGAACCTGGCCATCCATTGCTCACGCTCTGATTTCTTTCTGGTTTTCATGTGGGTGTTGGTATTAGCTCTATGGAACCTATGGCAGATGAACCATGTAAGCCTTGATCTTATGTGGTCAGGCTTGAAGTCCTCAGGACAGAGAAAAATTGCCAATTTCCATGTTTGGACTCCAAGGTAAAATGAAGGAAGCCAGCAGTTTCCATTCATACTGATTGATCAGCTGGTGGCTTTTGATTAGATCTGATTAAGGCTTTCTAATGTAAGCAGAGTGTGACCACAATGAGCTGAACAGACCAAAGTCTGCAAAATTGGTATTTTCAGTGCTTAGGTTTCAATTCTGTTGCAATGTTTTGCTTTCCAGTTGGGAAAACAAGCTCAATATTTCATTTCAAACTGAATCTATCTGAATGGAAACGTGATGGTTTGTTGAATTGAGTTAAATGGTTTACATTCAGGTCAGATTGTCTGAGTTGATGTGGTAGCTCCTGGAAGCTGCCATTGAGGGGGGAGTAATCATATGTCTTGATTGTCTCAGGAAGAAGAGAAATTGAAATAAGTAAGGCTGACCATGTACTTTATCTGCTGGCATCTTCAGGTTCAACTAAGAATCACAGGTATTAAAATGCATACATTTTAAATGGCACATATATGTACAGATGTATGGATTTCTAGGAGAAAAATACATTAAAAATACTTTTATATATAGGTAAGTGTATATATTTGTTATCCTTGTGTTTCTATAAATGTAATAAAACATATTTTTCTTTCGTTTGGGAAAGCATGGCTGGAGCCCATAGGAGAAGTAAAGAGGTCTACAAAGTGAGAATGTCTTTCTCTTTCCAGGTATGTTGTCCTGATACACAGTGTTTTTATTTCGATACATGGCTATGCTTTATCTGAACTGTTCATGTGTGCACGACTATTACTGGCAATCCTGTGCCACAGACAGGGACTAGGAGAGCCAGTAGTGGAAATTAGTTGAACCATATAAACGAATGAGTTTATGCTCTTAGGACTCTGTGCAACAGAGCCACAAGATGGCAGGAGCACCACGTCAGCTTCTTTTCACAGCACTTCCATCCTATTTTCCTAGGGGTTTTTTTGTATTGCATTGCATTTTACCTAGTTTTGATGAATCTAAAAGCCAACTCAGTTCAACAGCAAGTCATTTTAAAGGTTTCAGGTCTCTTATTATGTGTGCCAGAATCCAGAGTAAATGCAATAGTAACATTAAAAGCTTAAGTGTTGTACTAATGGAAGAATGAGCCATTTTAACATCCAAATCCGTAATATTTTCTTTATTTAGAAAATAAATTGTATCTCCATCATATTTTCAACTGCTTAGGAAATTAACTTTTTCTTTCTTGATCAAGTTCATGATGTTAAAAACTTTTAATGGACTGAAAAAACTCTCCCAATCTATTCCTCCCATTAGAATTTTGGAAAAAAAATGCAAACAGCTCCTTAACCAAGTTAATGAGAAAATACTATAATCTTTGTGCTACTGGAGGAAAGTGCACCAGGTGCAGAGCTATCAGAGTCTTGCCTAGAGCGAGTGCAGATATGGAATGTTGCCCACAGCTTGACAGGTGTAAACAGTTCTGGAAGGCTTCAGCAGAGCAAAATTAGATTTAAACTCCCCCCACTCTTAAAAATATTAAGCAGCTATTTATGAGGCACCTCTAGGACATCTGTGATTTGAAGAAGTGTTGGAAATAGGAAGGATCCTTTGGGATCAACAATTTTCACCATCTCTAGGAAATGGGCTCAAATTTGATCATATGATTAGCCTAGATGATTGTCATTATACAAGTACCTAGCCAAACTCTATTAAGAGCTTGGAAATTTCAGTATTTGGTGAGTCTTCTTGCCTAAGCGTATTCTAAGTACTTCACAGGTTTTTCATGTGTATATGGATACATACAACATCCAACTGAACAATCTGTGCATAAGCCCTCCCGTGCTCCAGGGACTGAGCAGGCTTTCCTCTGCAGTTGTGGATGCTCCCTGTCCTTCTGCTCAGTTCACTGTGTGAGACCAAGGTCCTGTAGGACAGACAGCATGTGTAAAGTGTGTCATCAGAGACTGCACAGAAAGATTATGTAGGTGGTACAGAGAAGAACAAAAACTGAAGTAGAGGGAAACCACACTCATGTGAAAGAGAAAGGAATATGATGGGGTTGTTCTGGGGTTTTTTGTTAGAAGGACTAGCAAGCACTAAGATGATTTTTAAAGGAGAATGCAGAAAAGAGTGTATTACACTGCTTAGGAAAGCAGAAGAAAAAAACCGCATGAGACATTTGCAAGGGTGTACTGATGGAGCCAATGTAGAAATGTCATTGCACGTAGCATCCTAGGAGTCTGTGAGGCCTCACTGCTTCTGTCTAACAGAGCCCATCTGCCTTGAATGCTAAGGATACCACTCACAAATGCAGGTATAAATACAGGTTTTTTTAGAAGGTTTTTTTCCTCAATAGGTGAAAGTAATTTTACATGCACAAATATGGCCCCTTTTCTGCAGACCGTGAATGCGAGAGGCACATTGGCAGCATACCATTTGCTGAAACCACTGGACTGAAAGAAATGTCCTTGCCTTCTCCTTCCTCCTCAGTGCTCCTCAGAAGATGTGGACTGGTGGAGGGAGCCTGACATATCTGCCCTGCAGTGCTGTGCTGTCTGCTGGAGATACTGATGTTCCTTACATACCCCCAACTCAGTACTCCCTGGAGCAAAACCTTTGCTCAAGCATTGAGCAGCAAGACAAAGCCAGGGTGATTCCGCCCCTCCATGATATGTACAAGGCAAGGTCTGCATCTAAAATCTGACTCTTTTTTTTTGTATTAAGATCCTATTTTCAGTTTCTTAGAAGATTTCACAGCTGAAAATGTTCTCTGTGAAAATGCCCATGCAGGGTGTCATTTTTTTATTTGTGTAAGAGGTACAACTACATGGTTAGACAATTTCCCAGAATGTAAATAGGGGGAAAGTACATTTGCCCTTTAAAAAGCTCTTAAATGTTTCATTGAGGAGAACCAGAACTTCCATGTTTGGAAACAAAACTCTTGTGGGACTTGTTTTTGAATAAGGGCATTGCCTTTTCTTCATGAAAAGGAGATCACAACTGATTAAATTATGCATAACTAAGAAAATCTTGCAGTACACTTGCTGGTCCATGCACATAGAGGAAGACGTGGTAAGCCAGGTTGACTACATCTACTTCCACTTAGTGTTATATAGGTTGACAGCTTCTGCTATTGGCTGGAAAGGAGGTAGCTCCTTGCTAGCAGCAATCCTCAAGGAATGACACTGAAAGATCTGTAAATCTTGATTCTAAATTATCTCCCCCTTTGTCTTTTACCCTGCTCCCCTCACCCAGTTGTCTGCCCCTCTCTCCCTCCACTTTCTGTTTCTGTTTTGGGAGGGTCAGCAAAATTAAACTTGTATTTCTGAGAAGCTATGAACTACCTCAGACTCATCCTCCCAGATGGCAAATCAGGGGATTGCTTTAATATGAAATCTCTGAGGAAGCTCTATTAAACAGAGCTGTGAGAGAATTTAAAGTACTAGGATGATCAGCATAACACCTACAGATAGCACCACTTCCTATGGCAAGCATATAACTAATTTGACAGAAAATCTTAACTTTTACATTTATAAACTCTTAGAGGCCTCACACAGTAGCTTTTTTTTGACCTTTGATGCAACTAAGGCATGTGCACGTACACAGAATTTTTGTGTTTGTCTACTGCAATCTATTTATCTAGCGATCAGGTTCTCTTGGCATGAATAAAAATCTGTTCTAATACAAACCCACAGCTTTGTATTTCTTTGTAAAGTGGAAAATATAGGTGATAATTTTGCCAGCAGAGAAAATCTATTTGAAAGTTTTCTCTTGATGGTAGTTGCTTCTTGAATTTTCTCTTCCTTAACACAATGTGGGATGCTAAAGTACACACCTACCCAGAGGGATCATAATCCATTTCAGCTGTTCAAGCAACATCATGCTATTAAAGAACTTTCGATTTCAGAGCCTTCTCACTGTACTGGACTTTTATTTTTTTACTGCAGCACTATGTTTTGTCTCATTCTAGTCCATTTTATACCCACTGTCTGTTACAATCCCATATTATTTACTGTGGGTGCTGCGTATAATCATCTGCAATTTGTATTGTTACATTTATTTAACATATTTTAAAACCAATAGCTAGATAAATGCTAAAGAAAAAGCAAAAATTGACCTGCTCCCTTCTGTCCTCATCTCAATCACTTACCCTCTAGTGTTTCAAAGGGAAAAAACAATTTGGAAATTGGGGGATTGACCTTTTTACCTTTATCAAATGAAGACTCCTGTTTGTGAAAGCTGTTGTGTGATTTGGCTCTTTATTGAACTCACAGAGCTATTTCTACAATATATACACGTGATGTGGCTGCTGCAGGCATTTCAGTTGTGTTGTTCTGAGTAGGTGGCCTAGAAGGAATCCAATTAGAAACACAAATATCTGTGAACATATTTGAACTTGTTATTTACTCAGCATTTGGAGGAAGAAAGAGATAGTGTATACTTTTTCTGCCTCCAGTGTAGTTATAATCCCAAAATGCATACAGAAAACTCTATAGCATTAACTGTAAAATGGAATTATTTCCATCACTGAACAGGATATTGTACCAAGCATTATTCTTTGGGTCTTCCCCTATGCTTGGTTTGTAGTGTCATGCTTTGATAAGCCTCCAGAATTACAATGTATCTTTTTGTGTGCTTGTGTGAAGAATTCAAAATAATTTGAGTTTAGTTTTTTGAAAGATTACTATCTTTTCCTGACATTTAACAAAAAGTGGAATAGTAAATATGGAACTACTGAATAACAGCTCCTCTCAGCACATCCTTAATCCTTATGGAGACTCATGGGAGCCCATGCTAAATACAAGGTTTCTTTCTGCTGCCTTTGCTTATGAAACCAGATGAAAATGTTTGTGAAAAGATGAAGATACACAGGGAGATAAAATTCAGACATTTTATGTCTTTATCTCTTTTATGGAGCTTGGAAAAGGCAATGTCAACAGTGGTGTCTAAGAAGGAAATTTCCAGGAAAGAGAAGACACATCTGTAATCTGTCACACTTAGTGACAACCTTCCCATAGCACCCCCCTTTATACTGGAAATTCTTCTTTCCATAGGAAGTCTGAAAATACTGCACTCTGCCAGTCTAGCCTGTGCACATCCTCTGGACTGAGGATTCCAGTGCTTTACCCTGGAAAAAAGAGGCCAGAAAGGGTGGATTTACAATTCCTTAGCTATGGAACAGACAAAATGCCATCATACCAAAACATTGTTTATGTTGAAAAGAGAGACTATTTTGGGGAACAGTAGGCAGTAACAGTAGTTAACAGTGTTTAATTTAAAAATAATATCTAAAATATGTTTTTTTTCCAAATTAAAAAAAGATGGTTTGTTAGTTGCACTTGAAATTTGTCCATGTCATAGAAGAGTACTGATAAGTGACTGAATATACAATTTTATCTGTTTTTGACCTTAAAAAGAAAAAGACCCCTTCACAACCTATTAAGAAGATAAGCACTTGCTTATTAGGCAAATGAAATGAAATAACATCTGTAACTGATCTTTGCAGTTACAACTAAATATTAGACATTTACACATTTATTTTCCCTTTGCTATCTAGCTTGTAAAATATTTTTCATAAAACAAATGGAAATAGTTTATGAGAAGAATTAGATTGCAAGAAGCTTCTTTCTGTCTCAGTTTTCCATTAAGCAAATCAGTGGCTTTTCACTAAAAATGCTTTTTCTAGGTATATATGTGTAAATATCTCTTTTGTTATTACCATAGTTTTCCAGTCTGCATTGTTGGAAATAAATATCATGGTGACTGATAAGAAATCATTTTGCCCTTTAACTTTTGTTGAAAAAAATAGAAATTAGGTTTCACTGATGAGTTGGACTCAATCATGGTAATGATAGAAAATAATTATCTAATAAGGGCTGTTCACATTTACCTTTACACATGTTTCAGGTATACATTTTCAGAGCATAATATGGAGGGATAAAACCTTACCATTAGCATTAAACCCTGCATCTTCCTTATGAGGAAAATATAAGGTGTATGCTATAGGATCCATGAAGCATATTTAAAAGAGAAGTGAAATATTTACTTTTGTGTACTCAGATTTAGTATGGAAATGCACGGTACTTAGCAAAGATTTTGGTGTTTTAGGGTGTTTTTTTGTTTGTTTCTCAGCAGGGAAATGTTTTAACTGCATTCTTGGGAGTACAGCTGGACCGAAATACTAATTTCTTGATCAGTGAATATTTTGTTACAACCTCCATCCATCCCACAAAACCCTGTGCCACAAATTACAAGGAAGATTCACAACCCTCATTCAGAACCTCCCATAACCTAAATCCTCTTTCTAGTAGTGTTAATGATGTCGTGATTCATTCAAAACACAGTAGTCTGATGTAAATATTTTTTTACATTTTAAGCATTAGTTCAGAGTTGTCATTCAGACACCATGTATGTGGACACTTGAGAAAGCCATAGGTCAACTTCCCTCTTGGTGTGGTGAGAATGTCCCATGGAAGTTCCTCTAGCAGTCCAGAATGCAGAAGCAATGGGCAGTCAGAGCTGTCACTGTGAGGGTGCTTTCATTGCATCTGTAACAGGACAGAGCTGATGCAGCCCTTGAGGTCAACAATTACAAATTGAGAAATGGAGACCTGAAGTGCAATAGAAATTGCTAATAATCATGCAATTTACCTGCTCTCGTACATAATATAAGAAAGACCTAATAAACTGAGATGTTTAAGGGCAAGAACTGCTTGAACAGCATAGACTGTTGTGTTTTCCAGTGATTACAGATTTGGAAATGTAATATTACAAGACCCTGGACCTGATGTTACTCTGGGGCTGATCATTGCTTAAGTCAAACTAGTGGAATGCTTTTCACTGGTATGAGGGAGAATAATCCATATTTAAGAAGGCAGCTTCATGAATACCAGATAGATAGTTTTTCCAAAACAACTGCCTTTTACCTCTTCACTGGGTTCTTCTGCTACAGTGTACTCGTTTGGAAGCAAACCAGTGGGAGATTCCAAGTCAGAACTACAATTTAATAGGAAAATTAAAATAAAGGCAATAGCACACAAACACTGGCTTAAACTGACAAACTTAGAAGACAACCTGACACCCTGCTGGTCAGGGTGGTGGTAACAGTCCGATTAAATGGTGGCTACAGTCCCGTTGGAGTGATGGATGTGGTTCTGTCGAAGCAGTGATCCTGTAGAAAGATCTGGTCCTTCTCTGGAGGTCCAATGGCAGTTAGCGCTCTTGTCCTCTGAGAATCCAGTGGTAGTGCTACTGTGGTGTTCCAAGCCTCAGATCATATACAGGTAGGAATATTTGGTTCCTCCCCCCGGAGCGGGGCATCTCACAATGGGATGATGTAATCCTCTGAGTCATTCCATGAGACTTTGATGACCCATTACGAAAATGGTCCCCCCCAAGAGTGGCTGCTGCTTCCCCAGAAGGTGTTACCAAGGCTGAGTCATGGAGAAGATAAAGAACACTGCCCTACTTATTTTAACAGCTTATGTAGATGGTAAGAGAATACATACTTTGAGTTACATCTTGCATTGTAACCCAAGACACACAGTCACCCTAAATAACGGAAAAAATAATCTAATATTAAATATCTGGGACTCCAATTGCCCAAAGGAAAGGAAGGAAATGTAGGAGAGGAACCAATATTTTCAGACTGGAAGATGAAAAATTCTGGGGTTCCCTCAAACCATGACGTGTAGTTATAGATTGGGAACTCCACTTTTTTGTTAGCAAATAAATCCAAAACTTCTCTTGCTCTGCATTTGTTTCCTGCATGAGACTGGACTGATGAGAAAATTAGAGGGTCTTTCCTCTTCCTTGTTGTAGTGGGTTTGGTTCCTAAACCAGGCAGAAACATCATTTTAGTGTAGTGGTTTTAGTTCACGTTTTTTACCTTCTGTGAGATAGGTGATTTTGAGAAATGCAAAGCAGGCTCAAAACTTAAAGAATATGAAGAAGTTTATTATTAACAGAATTAAGAGTAAAGAGAAATAATAAGAAATTAAAGCAAAACTCCCTTTTTCTCCAGCACCTCTCCCTCTTATCTAGCTTGCACAAAGGATAACAAAGGATGATTCTTGGTCAGCATTTACAGTTCTTAAAAGTCTCTCCACTATTTAAGGAAAAAAGGTCTCTTTTGCTTCTTGTGGTTTCCAAACTGCACTAGCAACAGTCCCGCCCAGAATTCTGCAGCCGTGAAAACCATTGTTCCCATGAAAAAGTCACAGTCTCTTTCACACTGCAATCATGGGCCACACATGGGGTGTTTCTCGTTTAAGGATGGGCAAATTCCAGCCTGAAAACAACAGCTTTCTTCACAGAAATTTCTGAAAGTCTCTCACAATCTCTCAGAGCTCCTGGGTGACCTGGAGTGGTCACCTTTTCCCGCAGGCTGCACACAGAATTCTCACCCCCCCATGTCTTTAAACGGATTAAAGAGAAAAACCAGTTTGTGATATTACAGTTTTAACTATGGTCTGCAGAAAGCAGTTTTAAGCTTTCTTGCTGAACACGACTCCGCTCTCTTTTCCCTGCCGCCATCTTCAGCTTCACTCACTTTCTCTCTGACCTTGAAGACGCCATGTTGATGAGTGGTCTTTGTTGTTCAGGCTTTACGATGGAGAAAGCCTCGCTCTCTTTAATGCTGCTGGCTGCTTGATGTTGTCTTTCAGTTCAATATAGGCTGAGTTGGTTGCAAAAAGCTTTATCAGCTCCTGCCGGGTCTGCACGGGGCCACGTGGGGGGCGGTGGAGGGGAGCCCGCCAGTCCTCAGAAGCCTCAGCCAGGTGGTCTCGGCTATTGCAGCAATTATGGTTGTTTCTCAGCTGCCCACAGCTCTGACGGGTTCTCCTGCAGGCATCCGGGGCCCGTGCCCCAGTGCCGGGGGAGGGGAGGCCCAGGGCTGCTCCAAGAGACAGAGCCCGGGGCCCATATTCCCCCCCGTCCCCGCGGGATGCCTCGAACAAAACAGGGAAGTTCCCATGTATCCACAGGGCTTAAATATGTAAATTTTGAGAAGTGCTACTGGTTGAAAGGTCTGTCCATCAACTCGGGTTCAACCCACCACACTTGAGCCTCTCACATCCAGCTCTCTGTTTTCTGTGAGAATGCTGGTTTGCCCTAAATCCTTTTAGATTATGCCTTCCTTTCTGTCCATGGTTTTCCTGAAGAGCAGCTGATTAACATCTGGAACATTCTTCACCATCCACAAACAATGAGTCACATAATTTGATCAAGAAAATGCAAAACTGCTTGTACACCTGTTGATTTTTAAAAATTTTTATTTGTATATAGTTGAATGATCACCATTCATAAAATCACAGGGTTTAGTTGCTGTTTGCTGCTTACCTCCATCATCAGTATTGTGATAAGCAACTAATTTGCTGATATATAAGTAATAATAAAATTAATTAATAATACAAAGTAATAATCTCTTAAAATTGTTCAGATATTTGTCTGTATTGAACTTAAATATTGTAATTAAAACCAATACTTATCACTTGCAAACCTCAGAAAGTGCAAACAACATCCCAGAATCATATTGCTTAATAGCTTTTTCCACATATTTCTCTATTTGCTGTGATATTGGTCTGCAGCATTCTGCAAAGCTAAAATTAATTCTGCAGAGAATTATTCATGTCCCTGTTCATATGCCACAAAAGAGAAAAACACATGTGCTTACAGAGTGATGTTGTCCCTGTAAAAATACCATTTACTAGTTAGAAAATCACCCAAGTATTCTAACAGGCATTGTTCAAACGGAGTGAGGCTGGTGAACAATGACAGACTGTGCTGTACAGCACAGTGTTTTATTACATTATAAATTCTCAAGGCAGTGACATCAATATTCATCTTCTCTAGTACACTACAGAACTTATTGCAATTATGAATAAAGCCTTCTACAAGTGATTGTTGTACTGGTTTGTGTGTAAAAAAAAATCAGTATTAACAACTTAAATGAAAAATGCTAAATGAAAAGGGTAGTTGCTAATGCAAGTAAGAAAATCTTTCAAAATGTGCCACTTCCTTATTTTCCACACATATTTATCCCCTCAGCTCAAAGGGGAACAAGGCAATGACATTAAAGAGAAAATGTTACCTCAGTAGCCTCATATGCCATTAAAATTTTAGGTGCTCATTTTCAGGCCTCTGTGGATTCTGATTGAATTTGTTGCTTAGAAGTATCAATTAACTGCTTCTGCCTTGAAACCAGTATGTTCTGCTTAAAGAACGTTTATTTTTTACAGGACTATTGTATACAGCACCTCAAAAGTGCCTGGTCTCCTATAATGGGAAATAAAACATGAAGGTTAGCAAAACATAACTTCCTCCAAAATCTAATGTTAAACGTATTCCTTACTACAGTTAATTATAGCCAACAAATGTAGAAAGGAAGAAAACCCAGACACCATAATTTTTTGTGTTTTCCAAGGTCACAAACAAGTTCTTCTGTTGTATCTTTATCTGACTGTTTTGACTGAGTTTACATGGCTTGTGAAACAAGGAAGAGGAAAGTTGTGGTAAGTTATATGAATTTTAGAAGGTGTAGGAGTGTCGAAGGAAACCAGTAACTTGTAGCAATGGGGAACAAAGACGACAGACCCCCTCGTACATCCAAAGAAGATCCGTTTATTGCCAAAAATCGCCCCCGTTTTGTATCCTTAATCTCAACCAAACACAACCGAAACCAAGCCGAAGCCAAACAGAACTTAACAGCAGAAGGGCACCCATTGGCTGGCACAGCTGCAGTGCTGCTGCCCACGCCTCCTATCAGCCAATCAGCTTCCTGTTCAGGCGCTGTCCACGCGCTCCTCCAGCCAATCACAATCTCACTTCCAGCTGTCACTCAGCTGACTCTCACCCCTCAACCAACTCCCAGCCGTCCAGCCCGCAGCTCTGCCTTTCCCACGGGGCCTTCTGGTGAGCACAAACCTTAACCATTTTAACAATGTAACCCCGTAGTCCACAGTAAACCATTGTTATTCTGTGGGCTTGAGGCAATAGGTAGGCTGGTTCACTCTCTGAAAAGTTGTAGAGATCATTTGTTGCTAATTTTTATGTTGGACTCTTTTAAGGCCAGGGTACATTGTCCTGGATCTTTCTTGCTCCATACTCTTTCATCATCCAATGGCCTTTAAGATCAGGGGATTCTGGCCTGGCAGTTTGGAAAAAAATGCTGGAAATTTCCTAACTGCGGTATTTCTGTTTATGGTAAAATATTCTTTAGAATGGAGAGACGGCTGAGATGTTAATCTCTGAAGTAAGCAGCACGTCCGTGGTATATGATATTATTCCTTAATCAAAGACTGTGGATGGCACAGAAGAAAATGAGCCATTTTCTTGTGGCAGTACACATTCCTCCAAAATGAATGTGCAGTATTAATCTGCATTCTCGCTCTGTCTCTCTGCCTCTCTCTCTCAAATGAACAGTGAAATATTTTGACCTGTAATAATTTTCTGTCCCTTAAAAGCCTTTTCTATGATAATCTCTGAAGATAATGACTAAAATAAGAAGGTAATTTGTGACCACACAGAGTCAAAACCAAACCAAACAATAACCCACTGTCCCATAAAGTTACTATGGAGTTGAACTCAATAGTCACAAATTTAAGGTAAAATCTATGAAACAGGTATGATTACCTCATATACCTCACAACAAGTATTTTGAAGTCTGCTTAAAGCACAGAACCTAAATTCTGAAAAAAAATGTAAGTCATTAAACATCTATAGAAAGAAATTTAAGCAACTTCAGCACTCAGCACTTCCTTGTATATTTTCCAGTTCTTGGGGAAAATTTAGTACCTTCTCTGAGAAATCACCTCATTTGCCATTGTCTTGCTACCATTACACAGTTATGTCCCTAGAAAGTATATCTCCTTTCTAAACACATTTCTGGGAGCTGCAGGTCTGGGAGTCTGACTGCTGATTGCTACAGGCTGTACATTACTTACTCTCACCTAGTAAGGACTCCAAAGTTTTTGCACTGTTTTCATTTCCCTTATTCTTGTGGAAACCTTCACTAGTTCAGCCACTGTGCTGTAGTTCACAGCAGCAGGATCAGCTAAGAAGCCATGTTTTATGAAATTTGCAGCACCTGCACAGTTGTCAGAGAGCTTTTTTTTAACCCACTGATAAATGTGTACAATTCTGCCTGTTGCAGAGAAGATTTGTGTCTTCTTATATGTGTTTCAGGACTAGCATATGAGCTTTAATAATTTCATCTGTGGAGCTCCAGAGTGTACTAGACACGGGCTTTGTATGGATTGCTACTCTGTAATTCTGCTGACAGTGTCGTCTGGAAGGAGCTCAGGGTCTCCTAACATTCTGTTTAGGTGGCTATTGGATGAGCATATCTCCTAGGAACTCTTCAGGAGTGACATTTGCATTCTTCATACTTCCTGCCCTTATCAGTTAGTCTAAGGAAAATAGTTCCTATTAATGATTTCTTCACTGGTTTTCTGAAGTAGCAGTGGCGAGGAAGACACAGCAGGGTTTCTGTGTTTTTTATTGTAAATGAGCTGAATTCCGGTGAGATAATAGAGATCCCGTGGGAAGCATTATGCTAGATGTGCTCCTGACTATGTTAGGTACTGCTGAGTGTATGAGGTGCTCAACACCCATTGTGTTTAAATCTTAGGAGAGAAATTTCTAGAGAATCCTCATTCTTGATCACATCCCTGATTTTAGGGTTCCTTGATGACAGGCTCGATCTGTGATGTATAGTTATTATTCCTGCCAACAGAAGTACTTAGAGTTAGTAGTTAGTAGCATTTGAAGTTGAGGAGAGACAACAAAACCAGTATCATGGTGAATGCAAAGGAAGTCAAATTATTTCTAACCACTTATAGAGGTTTTTTTTTTTATGAGGGTAGTGAACATATGACACTCTTATGATGGGCTGGTAAGTCAGAAAACTGGATGGAGTCACCTCATTTCTGAATTTATCTGTATCAGCTTCTAAAGCACTAAATGACAACTCAGGTTATGCTCTCTTCCCAAGTTTATTTTTTCTTTTCTAGCTGTTTCTCTGCAAGGTTTCTTCAATGAAACCAGTTAGCAAACTGTGTGCCCTGTGTGTACCGACAGTTGCAGTGACTGTACTGGTACTGATAGTAACAGTAGCCTATATATAATTCCAGGATTTTTTCCACCCTGGGAAAGATTTCAATAAGGGATTATACATGAACTTGAAATAATCATTCTGAAATGTGTGTTTGAATGTGTGTTAAACCTCATTTTGAGGAAACAAAAGAGATGTAAGGAACTTTTCCATGAGGGTACTAAATTGGATGTACTGTTTTCATACATCTACAATGCCTCATTCAGGGTTTGTGATTTTATCATGCAGACTTCAAAGAACAATCGATACAGAGTGAGCTCACTTACAACCAGTGTCTGCTTTTTCCTAAATCAAGATGTGAAGATACTGACCCTAGATAGCTGGAATATCAATGAGTCTGAAGGAAAGATTCAGAGGTGATGAGTGCACGTTTGTTGCCTGTTCCCCTACTTGTTTAAGGATGGTGTCCTTTGAGTCTCTGACTGTGTGGATGTGATGAGGGAGAATGAGAGGAGAGCAGTGGAAGGAGTGGGAAGCTACGTCTGGGTGACATCAAGCCCAGATGGGAATTGTGCAGACTAGAGACACATTTTAATGGAGGATTGTCTGTTATTTTGAGGACTGTCTATTATTTCATCAACTAGTAAAATCTAGCAAAGACTTGGAATTAAAGAGGGGGAAAAAGATCTTCCATAAACACAAACCCATATGTGGACAAAGCATGGCACTGCTTGATTTCTCCTGAGTGCTCTTCAAGACTAGGACTGCAAAAATGCTGGTTGCTCCAAAACTGAGAAGACATGACCTGACTTTGTTTCAAGGTGTTTGTGGTGCATAACGAAAGCCTTATAAAATGAAGGCCTTGTTGCCTTTTTTGAATCATGGCTCATGCCTGTTACTTTGGCTAGGTAGACCAGGACTGTGGGAAAGAGACACAGCTGAATTAGGGGTAGAAAAACATGCTGCGTGACCATCGTGTGCTCACATCGTGGTGTGTGGTGGTTGGTTGAATTATGCTTGTTATGCTTTAAAACTATGTAAACAGATACCTGGCTAAGTGCTTAAAAAGGTCAGGTTTTTGCAATAAAGTGCTGATGCTTGCCACCATCTTCAGCATTGCTCTTTTGTCCACTGTCAGGTGTTATTCTTTTTATTAATGGCAGTCTGGCACCAATAAATAGCAGAATAAATACATTCTATTGTACCCCTGGTACCTAGCCTCTGCCATAACCAAAGACACACAGGACTTCGATATGTGTGTAATATTTGTGTTAGTAGAAGCATTGTTTGCCTTTTAAAAGCCCATACCTCTGATTTAACTGAGATATGAACTGACCTTTATTATCCTTTTCCCCTGTTGTGTTAGCATAGTAGACATTATAAGTATCTTAATTTTACACTAATTGAAGCTGGTGCCTGAAGCAGCAGATGCACACTTACTAACAATGACAACACAGAATCACTGGCAAACAAAATACAATCCATCATAAACAGCATAACATAGAGCTGGCTTCCCTGATGTGTCAATTTCAATCACACACTCATATAGAACACAAATTTTCCTCAGGGCTTCTGCAATTTTTAAGACTTGCTGACTATTCATACACTGATAGTGTCCATTCTCTCTTCTCTTTACAGAGTATTTAAATGAATAGTGTTCATTAATGATAATAAAAAGCTTCAGATTAATTATTTTGAAACAGTATTCAGAAAAATATGCTGTTGGTTTTGACACAGAATATCACAGCACATAAGCTGTTTTCCACTGCCCCAAGAAAATGATGTATTTGTGAAAACATGTGCTTCTTTCAACAGAAAAATTCATCTGATCTGAAAGTGAGTTGCCAGGAGAGCAACTAAAAACTCAGCATTTTTGTGCTGGGGAAATTCTGAGACTCTGAAAATGCTTACATTGTGCTTCAGGACAGCACAGCATCTGGAATCTGCTATGCAAGCAAAGAGCTGAAGATTTTTTTGGGTTGGTTTTGAAAATCTTCGTCTGCTTTTTCTGGGGAAAACCAGAAAACATGTCTATGACTTTAAAGATTTCCTTGCTTCCCTCAGTAGGGGAAGGAGGTGGGAAGATCTGAAACCCTTACTCTGACTGGAGTCCCAATGCTGCTGAGATGTAAGGATTAGATGGGGCAGAGGTGCAGATACTGAAATGTCCTGGCTTAGACTGTTTGGGTCCTGGCATCTTTGTTGATCTAAGAAACTTGGATTTGTAAGCAGTCTAGTAGGAGAGAGAGCAGAGATGTGTCAAAATCTTGAGATATTTTCCGTAAGTGTTTATGGATGCCGGTCATTTACAAAACTCCATTTCCTTAGATTGGATTTTCTTTTGTGTTCGGCTTTGACACAGGACTTGGAGACGTACCTGCTGAGCTTGGATTCGTCCACTTATTTTTAACATACCTGCAGGAATGTGAGGGAAATGATCTCCTCTGTTTCACACTTTTAATGTTCCATTTGTAGTCATGCAAAATAGGTTCAAATTATTAAGCACATGGAAATGTATCATTTGGATGTATTTTGGCTCTGAGATGCTCAACAATAACTAGTAAGGTAACATTGATAATGTAATATTGTGATCTGAGGAATTAAATAAGATGCCTGTATGCAGCTATTCACTAAAGCCTCTTCCCATCTTTCTCCAGCTTCACAGCCTTGTGCTTTTGCCTCCTTGGCCCAAGGGCATTGTGGAATCAATCACATTGCCTGTGCACCCAATAATTCCATCTGTGCACATCAAGGTGCAGGAGGGTGGAAAGCCAAGCTACTCCAGCACAATTTATCTTTGCCTCTTGTTCCCTAACTCCAGTTTGTTCTCATATATATAGTGAAGCCAACAGAGACTATGGGAGAAATGCATCTCTCTAAGCTTTCCTGTGGCTGATTATTTTCTGTATAACACATTCTTCCTTGTACTTCTATGTTAGTCACCTCAGGTTCCTGAAAATGCCTGCTTTGCCCTCTGGGAGTACCTACAATTATGTGATGTCTAACCTAAATATCAGCCTGCAATTTGACACATGCCCAGTGGAGTATGTGTTAGGATTTACTAGTGTGACATAAAACCCCCAGTATCTTACAGCTGGAGATGTCCAGCAACATGAATGAAAACCTTTGTTCTTGGCTCAGATTCCACATAATCTGCACAAAGTAAACTCCTGAACTTAAAGGGGTGCTGTTAGGCCAACAGTGATAAATAGCATCGGTGTCTGGAAAATACTTCGTGCTAATTAAAGCCGAAGTACTGTAATTAGTTTATTTGCTTATTTCTGGAAACTTTTGTGGTTTAGTTATTGATTTTGTACATGCAGAGATTGTCTAGACAAGGGTATTGAATCAGGTTTTATGTCCTCTAAAGACCTTCCACTGACCCATGCGGTAATATATAGAATAATTGGAGTGAGGGAACTAAAATAACAGTATCTTAAAAGGACCTTTTTTTTTCAGTTGTCTTGGGGATTTGTTGGTTTCAAGGGAATTTTTAAGGAATTATTTTAGTTTGGCTTTCTCAAAAAGGGATTGCCTTGATTTTGCCAACTAAGGTCTTTGGGTGGAAGGGCTGCTTTTTCTGTATCTGTGGGAGGAAAGCTATTTTCCATGGCTTCTGGTTTTGATGCTCTTAGTTGTGATGCTACTTTTATGGTAAGGTCTCCCAGGTTTTACTTGCTTTACTTTACTTTAGATGTCCTGTTACTTAACACTTATTTGATCAATGCATAATGTGCTCATGAGTTTGGGGTCTCTCTATATTTCTTGTCTTCAAAATTAGATCTACTGATAATAGGAATTTTTGCTATTCTAGATAATTCTGATTGGGTTTTAATTATCTGATCACCTTTCTGTTGTTTACTTTTTGTTAAGAATTACCTCTCTGTGCAGGACAAAAACATTTTTCATAATTTTCTTAATTAAAACATGTCACTTTATTTTTTAACATAGATGTGAAAGGCATCATCCACAATTTTTAATAATAAATATAATCAATTATTATGCTTGTAATCAAAGTTAATATTCCAGGCAGAATATTCAATGTCTCCTTCTTTGTTTATGCTTTTATTGAACTCTGGCTTTAGGTGCCAAAAGGGCAACATAGCTGGGGCGGAAGTCTGGAGGACAAGTCTGATGAGGTGTAGCTGAGCAAGCTGGAGGTGTTTAGCCTGGAGAAAAGGAGGCTCAAGGGAGACCTTATCACTCTCTACAACTGCCTCACAGGAAGGTGTAGCCACGTGAGGGTTGGGCTCTTCTCCCAGTTAACAAGTGATGGGACAAGAGGAAATAGCATCGAGCTACACCAGGGGAGGTTTAGATTGGATATTAGGAAAAATTGCCTCACTGAAAGGGTGGACAAGCACTGAAACAGGTGCCTCAGGAAAATAGTGAAATAACTGTCCCCGGAAGTGTTCAAAACCTGTGTAGGTATGCTGCTTAGAGACATGGCATAGTGGTGGACTTGGCAGTACTAAGTTAATGGTTGACTCCTTGATCTCAGAGACCTTTTCCAACCTTAATGATTCTAAGATGCTGCCTATTCTGGTGGGACCTTTTCTCTTTTTGGTGGGCTATGTGTCATAATACAATTAAGTAGGTCTTATTACAAATTCAGATGTGTTTGGAAGGTTTTACTCAGTACTTGTGCATTGTCTGGTGACTGATTTACTACTGTGGGTGTTTTTTTCTTGCAGATATTGATGAAATATTCAGGCAGACTTCTTTGAAGATATATGCTGGTCATCATCTATTTACTTTAAATTGTCCACCTGTCCAAATAACTCGTTCAGTCACTCTGTCTTTCTGTGCAGTCCATATTTGCATGGACTGGGGAAAGACCAGACCTCTGAAATTTGCTCCACACATTTACTCAATCATTCTCTAGGTTTATGCATCTCTCATTTGAAGAGTGTCCCACCTGAAACAAACCTAGGGAGAGGTGAGGTGTAATGGTGCCCCTGATGCTTTTCAAGCTTAAATCATGATTTTGGCTTAATTACAAATGAGATGAAAGAATAAAAACCACCTTTAATAAGCTTGGTATGGGTAATAATGAATGCACAGATGCATGAAATGAAAAAAAGACTCAAAATTTTAAAAAATGTTGCCAATAAGAAGATTCAAGAGAGTATTTTTCAAGTTACAGAAGTTGTCAATGAAGCAAGGTGTTTAACACGACAGTGGTGATTGAGTTTGAAGGAAGTTATTCTTGCATCTCTTTGCCTCTTTGCTCTGCTGACAAACTAAAATTTTTTTACTTGCTATTAAGGTCTGATTTTTGGCTAATGGCAAAGACTCTGCACCTTCATCAAAATGAATCCAGCAGAACATATTTTTGCATGCACCTGTTGTCTTTCTGCTGCTACTGTTAGACACGAGCAAAATAAGGGTTAATACATATACAGTTTTACTAAGTATGAGCAACAAAAATACATTTAAATTTACAACCTTTTAGGTAGTTGAAAGAAAGCTTCTGTCTTCTGTTCAGACTTGGAAATGAAGCATCTTTTCACACTCTCCATGACCCACATTAAAAGAGCATTTGGTCTCCTCTGTCTCTGGAAATGTGAAAAGAGCTTTAGCAGCTGACTGGGGAGGCTGAAGACCACTGAAGGCAGCACATACAGCCACACTCCCTCACTCACTCTCCAAAGTCTTTTCAGAAAGTTGTTCAGTCAGATCAGTGCAAGATGAGGGATCAGAAGACAAAGATGAGTGGAAAATCCAAAGGTCCATATGTTATGTAGTTTTTCCTTATTTATCCCATCTGCTCCCTATTTCCTTGCCTCTCCCTCTCTCTTTCCTCCTCCTCACCCCACTCTGTCAAGTCCTTCCAATTGTCCTTCCCATAATCTAACTTCATTCTTTCTCTCTTCCTTTTTATCTCACTCCTTATCTTTCAACAGTATTTTAATGTTTGTTTCCCTCTTCTCTATGCATTGCCACAGCCTAGTCAATCTTTTGGATTCTACCCTTTGGATCTTCCTTCAGCTTAAATTTGATATTTGCTTTTATAGCTCCTTAGGGTCCATAGGCTCCATTTGTTTGTCTCCATCTCCAGAGCATAGAACCTATTTTAGGCAAGGATACGTGGCTTTCTGTCTGACTGGAAATAAAAGATGTCGGCTTTTAGAGAAAGTCTGATCTAGCCTGTGATGAGTTAGAGTGGCTTGGCCAAATGCCACAGAGAGATAATTGTCTTCTTTTTGCACTAAATGATTGTCTGCTTGGTCTTGCTGATTATCACATAGCTGGAGAAAGGGTGCTGTCAAGAAAACATCTTAGTTTCTTGTTTCTTTCCCCTTTTCCCAGATCTACAAGTATTTAATCTTTTCTGCCTTGATAAGCTAGAGGTAATTACCTGGCCAGGATATACTCTTTATTTTTTTTTTTCTCTCTATATATTTCCACTTATTTCCCTGGAGATCATTCTCGGAGACTTAGAACTTCTATCTAATATATTATTTCTTTGATAGTTCTGGTTTTTATTCTTTCTGGGCTGTTTCCCTTTTCTTTGTAACTTCTCTTATACAATGGAATAATACAAAAGGACCTATTGTAACATACCATCACATGGCCATTTATGACTGTTTTTTCAGTTTTGGTTGGAGTGCCTCAACAACTCTTAAAATACATATTAAGAGTTAATTATTCAAGCAAAAAGAAAGTGACCTCAGTTATAAGTGGTTTTGGCATATGAAGACAAAAATCTCAGGACAACCCATATAACATGTCTTTCTTCTGCCTATTTGTAAAATTGCACAGTGGGCTAATTACACTTGTCTTTCTGTCTCTCTCATGGTTTGACGTGATTCTTTATTGATGCTGTCTGTGGCAACATCATATTTCCAGATTTTTTTTCAATTTGTGTTCATGATTTTTTTTATTCTTATTATTAGAATTGTTAACAGGAGCAGTAATTCTATGGCCCACTGCCATCAAGTATCCTTCAGAGAATGTTATATTTTTCTTTGGCAAGGCAGGCTGTCTGAATCCAGAGATAATAAATCCACCCTTTAGGAAATAATGTGTTTTTTTGATACATAAGGAAACAAACTTGTCTTGAATTTATGGATTTGTTCTCCTATCCATTATGATATTCAATAGTGAATCACAATATCCTCTACTTTCTACCCATAATATACAGCATGTTCTTCTACCTCTGGCACTAATTTCTTTTTGCTATGTTTCATATAAATTTTCTTGAGATACCTTGGATAAGGATGAATCAAAAAACCAATAAAGGTCAGGAAAAATTCTTTGTGTACAGTGAGCATTCTCATTACCTTCTGGGAATACCTCAAAATAATAAAAAAAATTACTTGAGAACTGTGAAATGTGACAAAACAAGCATCTCCGTAAATAAACATTTGTCCTCACTCTTTTTGAGGAGTTGATTGCCTGCTGCAATATCCCTACAAAGAAATAGAAACTCTTTAAATTAGCTTCCTGTGTTCCTTATTAGGAGTAAAAACTTGCTTTCTCTAAAAAGGTGGTATTTTACACCTTTATGAAGAGTGTCTGTCATTGGCTTGCTAGATGCATTCCTTATTTAGACAGTATGTTTTTCTTTTCAAACAGCAGATTTGTTGTGAGTCAATAAAATTTCCCTTCTCTGTAGTCAGCTTTCTCGCCCTCTTCTCCCCTACCTTTGGAACACATGGAAAATGGCTTGTACTGATGGTGGTCTCCTCACACGGGGCACCATTTGATGGTAGACAAAAGTCTGACTCAGTAGATGGTGGCAGGCATCAGCAGGCATCAACCCTTTATTACCCCACAGCACAACCTTTTTTATCTTTCTCCTGTATCACTCACATGCTTCTTGCAGAAATCAAAACACACCTGCATTCCAAGTTGTCTTTCTTTCTTTCTTCCCAGGGATACGGCTGTAACTTATTAAAGTCGAGGCTGCCCGCAGCTCACACCTGTTCTCCCACACTGTACTCTGGTAAGTAATCCACTATATAAATGTTTATTCATTGTTAGTTATACAAGAAAATATGACACACTTTTTTTTGTTTGATCTTAAAATAAACCCATTTTTTTCTGTCTGCTTCTAACGTTCTGTGAGACTGGCAGAATACACTGATCTATACAGTGGGATGAACTAGGAAACGTATTTTAGAACTGAAATTTTACATTCTGCTGAATGTAACAAACATCATTAAAAGAGCACCAAATGTTCAGAATATATCAATTTTAAGCACACATGCACTGTGAATAGTCCTGCCAGGGACTCAAAAATGGCAGAATGCAGACGTGAGTCTTTGGAAAAGTTATCTTTCAGTGTACAGTATGGTCATTAATGTGACATTCCAGTATAGTAATTCTGTATAGTGCATTGTGTTCCTGGCTTTTTCTGTGATGATATTGTAAAACACACTCAGCCATTTTCATTATTATTATTTTATATTTTCTGGAAGTGTGTTTACTAAAATATTCAGAAGTTATTATTGTACACTGCAATGTGATTCTTATAGCCTGGGAACTTCAGACATCCAGTAGTGAGCCAGAACTGTGCCAATGAGTGTTGTGGTAGGAGGATAGAACTCTGGCAGAAAATACCCCCCTTGCTTTCCTCAGATTTCAGAGGTGTTTGGTGCAGCTGGGCTGAATTTCTAATACCAAGCTTGGCACTATAAATCTCGTTGCGTTCAATAAGATCCCAGAAGAACCAATAGTGTGGGTTACACTCTCTCTGGTCTCATTCATGATCACAGATTCACCAATAGTGTGGTTTATTACAAGCAACAGATAACAGATTCTTATTGTTGCAGTGATAAATTGATCCAGATAATGTGATAAATGCACTAGATCTGCAAAATATCAGTGTCTAGCACTATGTAGAAGTGTCCCCAAGCTAGAGGGGCACAAATCTTACCGAAGAGGTGTTCCTGTTTCGGGGAGGAGAGAGGAGCAAGTACGTCAATTTATCTGCAAGGGGATTGTATTCTCCTCCTCCACCACGGAGGATTTCAAATGTCAGTTTATACTCTTGGGAGAAGTGGAGGTTGGAATCAAATGTCCTATTACTGACTAAATGGGTGGGCAGCACGCTATATGTAAATGAGAGTTACAAACAGAGAGATTACAAAACCTGTGAGTCTTGTGCAGGGGCAGAATAGAAGTGTGACATGTTGGTATCACTCCCTCTTCTACCTGGTGATTGCAGTGATAAGAATCTGATAACTTATCACCCCATCAGCATGCCTTTGTACCCAGGGAAATCCCTTTACTGCATATCTCAGGACATATGCCATGGAAATCCCTTCACCACACACATATCTCGCAGCTACAAGCCTTATTCTTGCAATGAGATCCTTAGAAATTTGATGACCACTGAGAAATTTAAATTAATCTTAATAAACAAGACAACAAATATATTGTTTGAACTCCATAACTTGGCTCTATATGTTTCAGTGTCTATTCTATGCGACGCCTGCAACTGGAATATTTTAGAAATACTTTTTAAATTACAGTCTTTTTCTTTCTTGTTGGTCTGTCATCCAGTCCTTGATTTCTGCAGTACATGTATTTTGAATAACAAAGAACTGTTCTTTAAAGCCGGGGGCTGAGCATACCTAGCACTTTCTTGGAATTGCTAAACAGTTTTATGTTTTCTAAGGTTGTGATTTAGTCTTTTACAGCCAACTTCTGATCATTTCTATGCTTGTCTGGATCTACAGATCAGTCTCTTTCGGTAGTGTGTTTACTGACACTCTGTAAAGAAGTTAACACTGAATTGTTAAAGAAATTAACACCAAAATGTTAAAGAACAAATAAAAAGAATCTAAATGAGAGAACAGGAAGGAAGAATAGGGAACTATGCAGTCAGGTGTGTCCAGTATTGTGTTTCAGTGACTTGCAAGTTTAATATGCTGAGAAAACAACCTGATTCAGGGACTGCTGGAGGGTACAAATGAATCTTGCTGTTTGGTTTGTTTATGTGCTTCTTTTTTAAAAGAGAAACTTAACTGTTATAAAATACCCCATAAAAACCATTTAGCAACTGTTTTATTGGTTACTAACCTGCTGGTTTAATAAATATTACAAAGATGTAAACCTTTTAATTAGTGTTTTGGAACTTTGACTGTTAGGAAAACCGTGCTTATTCTTTGAGATTTTAGGGAATAATCAAAGAGGATACTCACAGGAAAAAAGGTATAAGAGCACCATAAGTATATGATTCATTCAGAGTTGTTACTGAATTTATTATGGATTGAACAAAAATTTTAGTTAATCACTTTCAAAATAAGTGATGTACAAAAAAATAAAATCGTGAAAGAAATGTGCAACCCTTGCATTCATTGCAATGGTGATGAGGCCTTCTTCCTCAAAGTCAGGTTCATTACATCAAAACCAAGTTGAAATCCATTACCCCTCTAAAAAATATCTGCAATCTACCTTTGAAAGTTACACTGCCTTTCTGAGATTCTTGTGTGGTGAGACATGAACTTATAGGATATTTTAATGATGAGGTCTACAAAAATGCTGAATAACTATAGTAATATCCATATTATCACAGTTCAAGTTGACTTAATATTTCTTGTTCAATCCTTATAATTTGCCCAGGGATGTTTCTATTCAGCACTAAGCCAGTCTTGCATAAGTCTGAAATAGCCCTAGACGGAGATATGGTTACTCAAAACAGGCAAGTCAAGAAAATAATTATAAAAGGAATATGTGTATTTGCATTTTATTCTAACTAAAGGGCAAGACAAAAAGCAAGACTAGAATATTTTTGGTAATTTCATTGTGAGTTTGCCTTTCTATTCCTTTTGGGTTCATGTAGACACAAAGTGTTGAAAATAACAAAGGCATATAGGAGAAAAGGAGATCATTAGACCTAGAATATGCTCAGGCAAAAAAAAAAAAAATCTGAAAAAGAATGTGATGAGTGGAAGTGTATCGAGCTTTTCAATTTGTTGTTGGTCTTTTGGAGCTTGTTTCCAAACATTAAATTTTAGCCCATTAGTTTACAAATCTGCCATCTTTTTTTCTGTCTTTCATGACTATCTTCTTGCAGTTAGAGCAGTGCAGCATTTCTAGTAACATTTTAATATGTTGCAAAGGTGTTTCCCAACTGTTTCTAAGAGAAAAACAGAATAGCAGAAATACTGAATCTTGGCTTCTAGGGTTTGACTGGGAGACCACAGAGGGCAAGCACTACAATGTTGTGGGAAACTGACTCCGCTGAGGAATAGCAGTTGAGTCAAAAAGACTTTCAGAAATTATTTTGGGCATTTTTCAGTATCACAAAGAGGAGCCCTGGATATAAACAAAAACATTTAATTTTGCTTTGTCAATATGTGTCCCTGGAGATAACTATTATTTTTGAAGACCATTACCCATCTGTTGGAAGTTTCATAAACAAATATAAGTAATGACAGAATAATTTGTGAGCTTGTGAATCAGTGCTGGAAGTGGCACAGGAGGAAGAAAACGCTGGAATAACAGAGAATGGGCATGGTAAATGCTGTTATTTGGGATTAAATGAGTTGTGTGGGAAGGAAAAAAGGAAGGCCTGAGCTTCAAAAAGCAGAAGGACTGGGAGGATGGAGGAGTTAGTGGATGAAAACCGTGTGTGCACTGAGATGTAGTGATCTGCTTCAACAAGCAGCTCATGTCACAAACTAAATTCCTGTAGTAGGGGTCAAGCACTTTTCAGTGATTGTAATTTTCTTTATAACAGCTCTGGCTCATGTGGCTACCCTTGGGCTCAAGTTCCGTTTTTCACTGGTGCAATGCAAAACGGTGACTAGAGCAGGTTCTAGACCTCCTTGGAGTAGGGGCATTGGCCTTTGCCCCTTGCTACCTTGACTTTGTCCAGCCTGAGTTTCCTTACTGTGTCCAGCATTTCTGTAGCCCCTCAGTGGCCTTGGGTGTTCCTGTGAGAAAAAAGGTCTTTTGAAAAGAGGTCTTTTAAAGCAGGATGAAATCCCCTGGAAAGGGTTAAGAGAATAGGAAGTCTTGGTTGGAAATATTTAAAAGAGAAAACAAGAAAAACATGCAAAACAAACCATCAGCTTTGGTATTTGTGAGTTTTATCTGTAAAGCACTTGCTTCTTTTCCTGGTGTTTTCTGTATGTAGGAAGCAATAAAAATAATTCTCATTGGTTAGAGAACCAAATGCGTGCAGAATTTACTTTGATGCAGAAATAAAACATTATTATGGCTGGTAGATCAACAAGACCTATTTTTCAGTAACTTACAGCAAGCGTAGGGGGTTGGTACCTAAATAAGTGTCCCTTAAAAAGCCTGGCTAACTTTCTTGAAGTATTTTTTCAAAGGAGTATTAAAACTATCTTTTTACACTTAGAGACAGTGCTATAATGAGGAAAAGTGGTGGCTTCAGTAGTCCCATGCGCAAAGACAAAACAGGAACTGAATGAGTGAAGCTGAAACTTTAAATAAATTCAAGCGAAGCATTTAAAAAGTGCAATCACACTGGAAGCTTCCATCCTGCCACTAGCTAATTCTGATTTTTGCTGCAATCCATGTATATTGTGCATCATCCTTGAATAAATGAAGAAATGCTTATGGAATGCTGTCTGCTCAAAACTGATACAAGTAGAAGAAAGAAACTGTGTACCCCAAGGACATCTTTCATTTTTTTGAAAAAGTGGTAATTGCTCTGCTAAGAGTTTTGAAGACAGAGGTTTCAGTTGGTTTATTTAGTCTTATCAGAAAGGAAATGCAAGAGAGATGTGAACCATGTTTTGTGAGCACATGAAAGAGCAGTTGTTAAATTCATTCCAAGATTGAATCATTGTGCATTAAGGACAATAGAAACTATAGTAGAATAGAAACCTACTTCAGTGTTTTCATTTTTCAAAAAATTACTTTCAAAATATGTTGTTTTACCACCTTGTGTGTATGCTTGCATTTTTAAAAAATTTTGTATTAAATCTTTATGAATTGCCAATTCCAAGAATGGCTAGTAAACATGATTTCAGTGTGTGCTGAGGAAATTTCATGCAAAAAAATCATGCTAGAGGATCTACAGTTTCAGCAAGCAGTCTAGAGATGTATGAAAGAGCTGATGAAGTAAATAATTATTTAGTCTTGCTTATCATAAGGCTTTTGCTCACGAGACATGCAAGCAACCTCATCATACTAATGTATGCTAGCTTTATGGGCTTGGTCCTTAAAATGGAGTGGACAGATGTGTGGTAATAATGAAAAGTAAACAAGTATTACAAAATTGAATCATTTAAAGTTGTCTAAAATCCATGCATGGCCTTTTATATTTTGATTATGCTAAACAAATTTAAAAATAAATGAAGACAATTATAGGCTGCTACAAGTCATATATCACGACATGAGTGCATGCGACATTGATTATGCATTTAGAAGTTACCTGATGAGAACTGTTTACACTCTCAACAGTGGAAAATCAAAGTGCAATTGATTGATGGGCTCCATTTAGAGATATCTGGGAAACAGTCACAGAACTGTAGTGTGCAGTAGATAATTGCTTTTCCCTTCAAGTCAGAAATTTATATAGGAAAGGTAAAGCTCTCAAAAAAGTTAGTGTAAAAGTAACATACCTGCATATGCACTTTTCCAGAACTGATTCAGCTTCCTAGCAGTGGAAGAGGGCTACAGTGCTCTTGAGACCTGAAGCAGCATGTTCTGAGATAGCTTGAGTGTCTCTAGAAAACTGAAATGTAGATTGAGATCGTAAAGATTACTCACTATAAGAATCAAGATTCAGGAAGACAGTAGCAAAGAGTGATCAGTCTTGCTGATTCTCATCATACCAATGGCTCCTTTTCCATTCAGAGTGTAGTTAAGAACACACCTGAAGAAGAGAGGACCATCTGAGGGAAGAGGAGGAGGGTGTGGTTTTCTTTCTGAGCAGAGAATCACAGTTTGAAACAGTTTCAGAATGGACACAGACAGGGGTAAAAAGCCAACATGTATTGAGTAAGGAATATATGGCTCTGTTGGAGACTTAGAGACTGATGAAGAGAACAGGGAACATACAGATAAGCATGAGAGGTGACAGAAAGAGAAACACTGTGGGAATTTGCAGGGACTTTTAAACTTGTTGAAACCATCGGAGATATTAGACCACCTGGGTGAAACTATTAGCTGTGGAGTGTCCCTCCAGGCACCCTTAACTTTGTAACTACAGACAGCAGTCTCAGTATGCTAAATAAATCCATACAGTTAAAAAAAGAAAAAAGGTAACAAAGAAAGAAAAGAAAAAACCCCAAACACTGAGTTCCTGTTCCAGACTGCCAAGTGTTCATTTACATTTATACCACCTGTAGCATGACATTTTCTACAGCCACTGCTGACCTTCCTGTGTGAAATTTCTCTTTTCTCCACCTTTCTCAAGGAAAGGAATGTGATAGTGTCTAGTTGTTATTGTTTCTGTTCAGTGTACTTTCAAAGAAATTACCAAATTACTTCAAATAATTTCCCTTTCTCTTCAGTTAGTCTCAATATTTGAATTCTGGCACAAACCTAGAATGTTAAGAGTGCGACATTTCTCTGGTGAGTTTGGACAGTATCCCCAATATCCAGTACCAGAGAATTTCTGTCATTTTCTATTGGAATGAGCTGATCTATGGATCTGGGAACAAAACACAAACTCTTCAGGCTTTTTTTTTTTGAGTCTGAGCCTTGTGGGTAACTCAAAATGTTCATGTATTCTTTTATAATGGAAAGGGGAAGTTGAACTTCAGCTAACCACAGAGGAGAAATAACTTGTTTCATACCACAAACATAATATTTCAGTCTCTGATGTTCATTTCAGACCTCAGCATCTTTTCTCATCAATGTGTTGCTGCCTCCCTCCAACTGATTGCTATTGCCACCTATGTCACTGTCATACCCCCTACATATCATGAGACTGGATCCCCATAGTTGATACTTCTGACTCTTATTTCTTCCTCTTTTTTGTAGTCCATGTGTTTAGAAATGGGGCTGTTTGTGCTGCCCCATTCACCTTCCAGATACAGTGCAGCATTCCTCTGTCTGTGTGGGAACATAAAGAAAAAGAGCACAGCAGGTCTTGGGGAACTGCTGGAATTTGTTTTAACCATTTGAATTGTTTTTGTCTATTTAGATCCTGTTTGATCTGGTTTGAACCTGACTTGTGAGCAAACATGCATTGACCTTTTAATCTATTTATTATTTATGAATTTACGAAAAGGATAATGCTCTGAATAAGGGTTTAATATTCTAAATTTTATTCTAGTTCTAATGTGTGCTGCTAATCCAACCTAGTATGGTAATCCAGCTGGTTTCTCAGATGCTGTCAAAATGCAGTATGTGGGTGTGTGTGTATATATATATATATACACACACACATATGTTAGAGGAACAGATCAAGAAACTGTTATACCAATTTATGACCAAATATTGCTGAAAACTATCCATATTCAACTGGAATTTAAACCACTGTTTTGGAATGCAATATGTTCTAGGATAAAAATGAAATTAGTGACTCTTGGTTATCATGACATTAGAACACCCAGACCTCAAAATTTTCTAGTTCTCTCCACAAAGCATAATAAGCCAACACTTAATTCACTTATAGTTTTGTATATTTTTCTTTCCTTCAAGGTGAATAGTGGGATGATTCAAATTTTTTGATGCAGATCTTACCTGCTTCCAAATATTGCAAAATATATTTTACCCTTGGGAATTGTTTTTAATATTAATCCTTTCATGAAATATACTGCTACATATTGCTAAAGGAGAAGCAGCTGCCTGAGAATTTGACACATATATGAAAATATCTTCCAAAACATTGATTATCATCCTACCCAATTTTGGGCACCACAATATAAAAAAGATATAAAGCTATTAGAGAGCATCCAAAGGACAGCTATGAAGTTGGTATATCCTTAAGGGGAAGCTGTAAGAGGAGTGGCTGAGGTCACTTGGTCTGTTCAGCCTGGAGAAGAGAAGACTGAGGGAGACCTCATTGAAGTTACAACTTCCCCTTGCTCATGAGGGGAAGTAGAGGGGCAGACTCTCTGCTCTGTGTAACCAGTGACAGGATCTAAGGCAATGGTCTGAACTAGTGTCAGGGAAGGTTTAAGTCTGATATTAGGGAAAGGTTCTTCCACCAGAGGGTGGTCAGGCACTGGAACAGGCTCCCCAGGGAATGGTCACAGCCTCAAGGCTCAGCCAGAGTTCAGGAAGTGTTTGGACAATGCTCTCAGGCACATGGTGGCATTGTTGGGATGTCCTGTGCAGGGCTGGGAATTGGACTTTGATGATCCTTGAGGGTCCCTTCCAACTCAGCTTATTCTATGGTTCTATGACTTCGTGAGGCCATTCCTCAGGCTGCCCTGAGGTGGCTGAAGCTGATGACGGTGGCTGAAGCCCATGATGGTGGCTGAAGGCTTCTGTGGAGTTGGCAAAAGTAGCATCCTGAATAATCTGTTCAAGGAGAAGGACTCGCCCAGTGGGGTCAATCTCTGTCATTTGGGCTTGTCCTTTCAGAGGTAGCTCAATGCCCTCCTGCAGCTCCTGCTCATTGTAGGGATCCCCCCAGGACCACAACAGCTGGGTGTGGGTACAGTAGCCCCGAGGCTGCCAGAAGTCCAGGTGAGCTGGGACCTGAGCCCAAACACACACCTTTGTCTGGTACATCTCTGTCTGTGCCTATGGGAGACAGCAGGCGAGTACTTCTGATTCGATGGGTAAATAAGTAATATCTATCTCATGTCAGCTTGTTGTTGCCAAGATTTGTTCATGTTGAGCAGATTTCCTGCTAGGTCAGAGAATATATTGCATGTAGCAGTATATACATATATTTTTTTCCCTTTTCAAATTATTTTACTACTGCACTTGCAAGTATTTTTAGATTTCTTCTGGATGCAGCTGCAATTTTTTGTTCCCATCACATATGCCCTCTTAAAGGAAAAGCTTTTGTGTGTGTGCTTTCTCTCACTTTCTTCTTTCCTTTCCTTTTGCCTTCTGCGAAACAAACATACACGGCTGGCATTTTGCATATGGAAAATACTGTTCATATTTTTTCATAGAATCATAGAATGGCTTGGATTGGAAGGGACCTTAAAGATCATCTCGTTCCAACACCCTGCCATGGGGAGGTGCCTGCCACTAGACCAAGTTGGTCCAAGCCCCATCCAACCTGGTCTTGAACACCTCCAGGGATGGGGCAGCCACAGCTGCTCTGGGAAATCTGTGCCAGTGCCTTACCATGCTCACATAAAAGAAGTATCTATTTTTTCTAGTATCTAATCTAAACTAAGATATAATAATCATATTATATAATAATAGTAGATAAAATATAAAAATACAATACATAAATTTTATATTGATATAACAATATAATAACTATACAGTAATACAAGAAATATAACAATCTATAGTATTATATATAATATATAATAATAAACTATACAATAATAGTTTGATGCAATGATAATAATGCATCACAGAAACTGAGATTTTGTTCTATCTCATCTATTCTGCCTACACAGCAAGTCTGTGTCAGCCAATGTAAGGAGTAAATGGAAATTCAAATGTGATGTGCTAACTCTATATTTATTTCCCAAAACGACTTAATACCAAAACCAGAAATCCAAGTATTTTCAGTTACAGGAAACCTTTGGTAAATGTTTTCCCTCTCTGGACTGGTGCTGCTTAATCAGCTAATCAAGCAGGTAATTTTCTTTCTCATACTGATTAGATGGTGTTCTGGATTTGAGCAGAGATGGATAGCAGCCATTCATTTAGATAATGTGGTAGCTTCCCAAAATACCTGATGCCTATGGAAGTTTCCTCCTCCCCCAGTATTCCTTCTGTTACTCTCATATTAATTTTCAGTACAACTGAAAAGAAATGTGGCTCAGGTTCATGGTTCATGTTGCAAATGAATCTGCTTGTCTGGAGAGTGACCTAAAGAGGAAATTTGTAAGTAACAAGAGCTTGCCTTTAAAATAAGCAATCACCAGGCAATTATCACTTTATCACAATGATAAGGAAAATGAGTAGTTAGAGGAAAGGTAATTTGCTTTATTGTTACCTACCCTTGATGTCATTGAGCTTTAAAGTAATATTCAACCTTCTATTAGAAAAGAAGATCAACTATTAAGTATGGTGATTTTTTTCCAAGTTGCTTGGTGTCTGTGAGCTGGGATGTCAAACCTTTGATCACAACCTTCAACAACCCTGACAATGGAATGTGTTTTTTCCCCTTGCTTAATATAAACATCTCAGCAGGAGGTCTTACTTTCAAAGGCATTTGATAAAGGAGCACACTCATGGAGCTGAGAGGAAATCAATAGAACTTTTTTGTTTCATGGGGCTATGATGCTTAAGTCCCATGGTATAATGCATTGCTTTTATGGGATTTTTCTGACAGTGTTCTTTCTTCTGGCTTACTTTGCCTTTTGTCTCATGCTCACATTTAGTTTTGGAAAGTTTGCTTATAATTTTGGGCTGTGAAATCTAGGATATGGCATAGCACTATGTTGGCACACTCTAATGAGATT
Organism: Aleadryas rufinucha; assembly: GCA_013397815.1. NCBI lineage: Eukaryota > Metazoa > Chordata > Aves > Passeriformes > Aleadryas > Aleadryas rufinucha. Next base: position 188,876 of record VZTH01001010.1, on the reverse strand, counting down.
AAAAATTTTTTTTTGTATGTAGAACCTACCAGTGACAGCTGAATAGCACTGTTATCACTAAATGAGCTCAAGAAGAAAATCTTCCGAGGCCCTAATACATATTCTCCCGTGCCTACCTTCAAACTTGAAAATGTGCATTAAAAAGAATATAATCCCTATTGCCCATTTGAAATTCCTGGCCTAGGAATGACCTATCGTATTTATCTTTCTCTCCTCTCCCTGGGAGCAATGCTGATAATTTAACTTGGAGGTTGCAAGGCACTGATGAGCCAGTATGAGCATACAGATTCCCAAAACAAAGGGGGAACTCCTAAAACCCCAACAACAGCTTAGATTTTACCCAGATTTTACACTTTTTAGTCCCTGTGTCTATCACTTTCTGTGCTAGTGGTCCTAGCACAGGTCCACACTTTAACTCTTGAATTGCTTTCCTAGCTGTTCCTGTTATGAGTTTTTAGCCTTGGATAGACTAGAAGGAGAACAGAGAAACGTTTTGCAGAATGTGATTAATTTGCTTATAGTCAAGAAAAACTGAAGTGATGGAAGAAAAGTGAAAAAACTACATTTTCTGTTTTGAATGCGTTTTTGTTTAATTTCATAATGTTGAATAAATTTTGCATTTAAGTCTGTGGGATGCACAGGAAAGCCTCCAGCTTGTTTGGAAGTCTGCACTGACAGAAGAGGAACAACTGTGGAGAGATAATGATACAATCTCTAAGATCCATAGGACCTAGGCAACTGCTAAGCTTTATTTCAGTCAAGTCTCATTCTGGTTTAAAGAAGAAAAAGAAAAGAGAACAAAAGCTGGAAAGTACACATAGAGAAGAATTTATTGTTAGAAGATCACCACAGTGAGAAGATACAGGAAAACAGCTGAAAAATCATAGAATCACAGTGTGAGAAGAGACCTTAAAGATTATCTAGTTCCAACTCCCTGCCATGGGCAGAGACACAAAATAACCTGCTTTTGACTTTGACTTACCACAGGAATGTTTTTGTTTGTTTAAAAGCAGTGCAGTAAGGTGGAGAAAGGTCAAGGAAGAGCAACTAGACAAAAGTATTGAAAAATCTTTGTCACCATTGTTCTGTTTATACTGTGCAGATGCCTTATGTTGCTGTGCTTTTTCTCCCCTTGGATACTATTATTTTCCTTTCCCGATAGTCTGAAGGGGAATAAATAAAAAAATCCTAGGGTCAGCTTATTGATCTAGAGCTGCCAAATTCTCCTGATGTGCCATTCTAACAGCTAATTGAAAGGTTTCTGTTGTGTAATCAAAAGTATGCTTTTGGGACCTGAAACACCCTGTTTTGCTTCTCACCTTTTTGATCTGAAATAACTAGGTGAGCTGTTCCAGGAAGCTGACTATGGAGATGTACATCCCTGATTTCCTCCTTTCACTGGCCCCAACTGTGCTAGCCTTTTTAGCTCCTTTTAACTAACTGTCATTAAAAGCAAAGTAATTGGCTTTGGATGCTTCTATTCCTCAACACCTCATTAGATCTTGAAACATGCCTTCTGCTCAAAATTCCACTTTCTGTCTTCAGTGAAGAAATAGACATTGTTATTTAACTCTGTAGAAAAAAAAATTTAAGCCTCTGTACCTCATTCATGTTTCTGACTGTTTCTCTAGCCTGTGTGAGAAACACTGTGATTGAAAGGCTACATTAAGTTAAAAAGACATTTCTTTTCCAAACCAGGATGTCTCTTTCTTCTCCCTGCAAGTACCTCAGCATTGTCATAACTTTATTTAAGTGAATTCATCTAACACACATCTAAGAAGAAAGAGACTTTTAATGCTCTTGAAATAATTTCCCATATTTAAAGTATATTTATATATTTTTGGCTATGTATACATGCTAAAAAGTATGGTATTATTTTAAAAAATGTGATGGTCCAGCTTTAGCAGTGGGGCAACTGCTCCATTAGTATATTTCTGGAAGTATAAAGTCAGGCAAAGCAAGTATCTAATCCTATGACGTTTTCATTTTTATCAGTATTGGGCCTTGTCACAGGTATTGGTCCTTTCACGTAACAGGCAGTTTCATGTCAGCGCACTCTTGTTGTCATTAAATTGCTATTATTTACATTGTTGCAGTTTTAGCTGTGCTTGTCTGAGATTTCGGTCTTTGTCACAGAGTTTGGTTTCTGGATGTGAGCTTTCCTTGTAGAATCTAATGAGATTAACAACTTCAGAATGGCAAATATTTTAAAACTCCTTTAGATCTTTATCCTGTGTCCACCCCTTTCCAGATGTGTCTTTGTGACTGCAGGACATGGGAGCCTTGGCTTGAAGATGTCCAGGGCAAGACTGCAATGCCAGCAGGCTGGAATTTTTCATCCTAACATAACACAAAAATGCCTACTTACACTGACTGTTAGATGTCCTGCTGTCTTCTTCAGGACTTCTGCAAGGTCAACACTGTAAATATTCTCATGCAAATTCAAAAAATTACATATCATAGAATCAAATTAATGCATAAGGGTTTCACCTGGCCAGCCCCATGCCATCACTTTTGTGCTCTGTAATGAAATTGGTTTTAAAATGAGATTTTAAAAAATAATAATTCAAGTTCTCCTTTTAATGTTTTTTTTTTAATTTAAGTGCTTTGATTTCCTATTTCCAACTTTCTGGAAGAGCAGTAGCAGGTGAAAATGATGCCTTTCAAAACTAAAATAAGATTCCCAAGCCCTTGTGATTTCAAATGCCAAGAGTTAAGAAACAAGGATCCTAAGATGCATGATAAAGTGGTGAAAGATGGAAGTACTGCAACTAGAAAGTTTGGCTGTGAGCATTCAGTCTCAGAAGAAGATAAGAGAGTTTTCTCTCCAGAGAATGTTACTTACAAATGAAACTGGAAGAACTACATTTAAATTTAATGTTGAGATTCCTGTTTAAAATGAATTATGATCTCTTTATACAGACATTCTGCAAAAATCAGTAAACTCTTTTAGTGTTAGTCCTCCAAATACTAGAGTTGTCAGAATTTTCTACAAAAAGGTAGAAAATTATAATAAATACTTTACTAAAGGATAAAAAAATACAAGAGCTAAAAAGCTATTTTCTAGTAGTGCCAAATAGATTACAAAAGATAGTTTCAGGCACAGGGTCAGAAACAACTAAAAAAGCCCATGAATGATTCAGCCATAACATTAGTTAATGTGTCATCCAAAAGTCCCTCCATGTAATCTTAATTTGAAAGGTCAAGTTTTGCTAAAAAGAACGTTCTTGATAAGATGGTCCCAGGAGGTCTAATGTTATCATGAACAACTGAGCTGCATGAGACAAGATACACAGTGGGCAGAAAAAACAGCTGGCCCTCAGCTGGGGAAAGGCAGCAAGATCTGCTGGAGTCAGAACAGGGGCAAACACTGCCTTTCTCTTTTCATTCGCTTCCCCCTCTCTTAGAAAATGTTCTGGGTTTGCCCAGACTTAGTGGATGACAGCAGATATGTCACAGAACACAACTGTCCCTCGCTGAATGACAATAGTGTGTCTTGACCTCAGCGAGGTGTTTTGAAGATAGATTTGTGTTCCAGTAAACTGGCTGTCTGAAATTATTTGACTATATAAATCCTAAAGGTGCTGATCTGAAGCAGTGTTTCCTCCTTTAATGTAATTCCCGGTGTGTAGAAGAGACTGCCTTCTTCAGCTGGAAATTCTGTTGGGAAATTTACTGTGAGCAGGGAAGAGCTCAATTTCTGCAGGTGAGAGCCCACTGTGAATCCCAGTGTGTTCAATCAAGTTTTTCTGGCTATTATGTGCTCATGTTCCGCCAGAGAGAGCAAGGTAAGGACAGAACATCAATGTACAAGTGGAAGAGAGACTCCACCACCCTACTTCTTGGCATTTTAAAATAAAAATAATTGCCATCTCCCTGGGTGGAAAGGCTTAAGTGGGCTTAATTTGTGAAACTGACAGCTGAAGGCAGCATAAAGATTCCCTCGTTCAAACACTTCACAGTGGTATGATAAAAAGATTAGAGCAAATAGCAACTTTACAATGTCAACTGCATTTTTCTAGTTAAAAAGGTGACTAAATTATATAAATACTACTTCTAAAATGCATGTTTCTTAAAAAACTACAAACATTATTTAAAAAACACAAACATGGACAAACCAAATACTGAAAATCTAAGGAATCCTTTTTTTCTAGATACCATTTACTTCAAGAAGTCATGCTCTTAACAGCATCTCCCAAGGAGAGTAGTGCCTAGGAGCTCCTGTAGTGTGACTGCCTTCACTTTTCATGATGGGAGATTGGGAACCAGCACTAGAAGAATATTCTGAATAAGACGTACCATTTTTGGAGAGGAACAGGAATCTGAGGAAAGTACAATGTCAATATTTCCTATAGAAAATATTCTCATATTTTCATTCATTTTAATTATTTATTTTTGCTGTCATGTATCTGTTGGGCCAATATCTTTGTGTATTAGTATGCCAAAGATATTGGGAGTTATACTTGCCCTTCACATCCGAAAATCATGTGTTTTTCTCAGAATTGTTCTAAGAGAATGGATTTGTCAGTCATGGAGATCTGAAAACTTGCTCTATCTACTGCTTTATATAATCATTATGTGACACTATCATCAACCTGCTTAGAAGACCTGCCTGATTTGAAGAACAATAGTTTTGATTCAACATATTTATATTTACAAAATCTGAGTGGCCTGGAAGCTCTGTGTTTACACCATAATGTACTGATTTTTCAAACACTCTGTAAGTGAATCAAATTAATGCAAATCTGTGATACGGTATTTCCTACCAAAATCAAAACTGAATCAATGCTTAATCTGTTTAATTATTAGGCTTCTTGCTCCTGCAGTGCTTGTTAGGCTATTAATACTAGTCTATGCAATGCTACCCACAGACTTTTTGAGTGCCATTCATGAATACTGGAGACTTGTAGGTGAATTCTGATAATAAATGTCTTACAGAAACACATTTGTGCACAATGTAGTACAGACCTTTGCCTATTCTTCAAAGGTTATGAACTTTATAACATAGCACACGTTCCCTTGCACAGAGCCAGGATTTTATCCTGGAATGTGGGGAATAGTGCTCGTCTCAGAATTTTTTGGCAAATATGTCAGTCTGCATCTTGATGCATGGCTGGATCTGTGCCAAAGATTTGGGTGTCAACAGCGTCTCCTTGTGTTCAAAACTTACCTGTTTAAACATTCCTGACCCCTTTACTGACATAGATTTTAAACATGGTATTTTCTGTGCAATAAAGAATTAAATATACTTCTCTGCTTCACAGAAGAGCCCATTTCTGTGGATTATTAGTAAAAAGATGTGAACATTGCTAACAAAAATGTTAGGGTTAAAGACTAATGGTATTTACGTCAAGAAATGTTAGCACATACTTTTCAAGCAGTGTATTCCATCAGCAGCACTTCCTGCTCCTTGACACCCAGTCTGCTTTGCTCCAACTGGTTTGGATGCTGACATATGTGCATGTTTTGTTACATGCCAATCCAGGTTACAGAACCAGGTATTACATTTAGAACTTAGAAATGTTTCAAATGCTCTTGCAAAAAGTTGGAAAAAACCCCCAACATTGGCTTTATTTCGTGTATGACAGTATGTGGCTTTACTGACAACACTACAAATTTATGGCAAAGACCCACAGGTATGTGTCAACAATTTTCCTATGGCATGTGATTCTGCCAGAATGTGCTGCTCCATAAATGCAGGATGTGGTAATTTAAAACCTGTTCTTTTTTTTTTTCTGGATAGAAAGTCTGTATTTTAGATTTTTTTTTAATATTTTATTTTTTTTTATTGAGTAACTTTAGGGAAACAAATATTGTAATCTGGTTAAACTATTTTCTTGCCTGTGTTTTTCTCCACTTACCCATGCTGTTAGGCAAAATTCTTCAAGGGAAACATGTAGAAGAAGGTGTCTAGTACTTGCCAAGGTTAGATTATGCTCAACTAACTTAACAGCGATGAGCTCTGTGGAGGAGGGATGAGTAGCAGATGTTGTCCGTCTTGATATTCTGCTTCCCATGGCATCTTTTAGCCAGTTTGGGATGTTACAGGCTAGATGAGCACACTACTGGAAAAGTGAGAAACTGATTTGCCTTAAGACAGCACTTACGGGGTCATACTGTACCTTGAGACTGGCTGTGAGGGGAGCTCCTGAGAGATCTGTCCTGGGGCCTGTCCTATTTAATGGCTTTACCAATGCTACGTGCCCTTGTCAAGTCTGTGGATCATAGCAACTTCTAGGATGCTATCCAAATCCTCAAAAAACAGTGACCATTTAAAATGAGCCTCCCACACTACAGGAATGAGCCAGTAGGAATTTCAACACGAGCAAACACAAAGTGCTATACCAGAGATGGGATAACCCTCTGGAGTGCCACTGACTGGCTGAGGACCAGCTCTGTGGAAAAGGACCTGGGCATACTGGTGCACAGGAAGCTAAACAGGAACCAGCTTGGGAAAGAGACAGATGCTGAGTCATCAGAGAAGTCATCAGGGAGACACAGCCAGGTTTTTTGCAGCTGTGTGTGGAAGGACAAGAAGAAGACAATGGGAATAAAGAGGGGATGCCTTTTCCTTGTCCTAAAATCATGAGCCAGACACAGTTAGGTGATTAAATGTGGTTACCTTTATGGAGATCCTTTATGGTGCACAACACACTGAAAATGTGCCAAAGATGCACAGCATAGCATAAAGTGGGCACAATTTTATATGTTAAGCAAATTAGCATAACTGACAAGAATCCCAAATTGGAGACATAGGTGATGAGGTAACTCTCCCTGGTTCAACCCTTTTCTGAAACCTATCTTTTAGATACTAACTAAATTTTGTTTATAAGGAAGTGTCTCAAGAAGCCATTTTAACCTTGCTACCCAGAGAATTTAGCCTTGGTCCCCCGGGGATTGGAGCCTTTAGGGAATGTATTTTGTCTTTCTGTCTAACAGAGTAGGTGAAATGCTAGCTATGAATCTCTGTAGTTATACAATAATAGGCTACAGGGCTACAAATATATAAGAAGAATATAAAGAGTATATATAAAAGCAAAAAGGCAAAAATCAGTTTGGCATCAGGAGAAGAGACAGATGATGAGTCATCAGAGAAGTCATCAGGAGGACACAGTCAGGTTTTTTGCAGCCATGTGTGGAAGGACATGAAGAAGACAATGGGAATAAAGAGGGGAGATTTATAACAGATAGAGGGGAAAAATGTCTCTCCATGAGGACAGCCAAGCAGTGAAGCAGGTTGTCTGGTGAAGTTTTGCAGGCTCCATCCTTCAAATTTTCAAGGAGGAAGCCCTGAACAACAAGGTCCTTGAGATGAGCTGCTTTGGACAGGAGTTTGGACTGGTGATTCTGTAGTTCTCCTTGCTTGTCTGAGACTCTCAATATTCTCTGATGTTCTGTGCAAGGCAGCCAGAAATGCAGCTTCTGTTGTCGAAGTATAGAGTAAGAATTTGCAGAGAAATTTATTCTTGTGCAAAAGGAGGCAGTTTCAATCTGGTGTTTAGAAAGAGAGTCCACACCTTTCCCTCCCTCCCTCTTGATACCTCTGGCCTTGAATAGCGTAGGTATCAAGAGCCTTGAATTAATTTTCATCCCAGTTGTGCCACCCTGTCTGAAATTCTTTCATCCATGAATGCAGGGGGCTAAACAGGGAAGCTGGGATGATATGACAGAAAGGGCAGATCTAGTCTCCTATGAAGACAAGAGTGTCATGTTAGTCCTTGACACTTTGGTCTTTCACATTAAAGAATTATGTTACATCCAGATTATCTTCCAGAGAATTTCACTCTGATTCTATAGAAAACTGACAGAATTTGACAGTGCTAAAAGAAGCAGCAAACTAACAGTCAAAATTAGAGTAATCCCTACCGGAGCATATTTTTCTGCAACCAGGAGCAACTGGTGGGGGTTGGAAGAAAAGGAAGAAACTGTTAAATAAAAGGATAAGGCAGAGCAGATCACAAAAATTATATATAGTTCAGCACGAAAATAGCATCAGTGAGGGTGAATTATATGACAGATGACAGAGCAGAGAGCCTATCCAAGGAGCAAAACAGAAGTGTCAAAAGTACTTGTCTGTCCTGTTTTCAAAAACTACTGTCATGTTTAGGGAGGCTGGAATCTGATCAACACCATTGAAATTCAGGCAATCTAAGCACATAAAAGCAGATTTGTTGAAATCTATGGGAACTAAGCACCTACCTGTTTATCCATCAAATAATTCCTATCAAGCATTCATCTGCAACACTGATCACTTTAATAACTTTGAAAAAGTTGACCACTTTTAGAAAAGAATTCTGGCTTAAAAATGGGTTGAGTTTTTGAAAGGATGATCCATAAGGGTTTTTTTACCAACTAATACATAACCACCTTACTTGGCTTTGACTGCCAGAATTGTCCAGTTATGCTAATATTAGTGGTAGTTATATTGCTAGAAACTTCATTTATATGATATGTCATTCTGAATGCCCACCTTTTGTGAAAAATATCACCTTGTATTAGTTGTTTGTCACACCTAAATAGGTGTATGTTAGTTTAAGAATATGTTTTCTCATGTAGCTATATAATGTCTCTCCACAACTGTGATAAATCTGTCTTGTCTGAAGACAGGTTCAGATTTCTTAATTCTCGTTTGGGTGATTTTAATCATAACATTGTGCTTTTCTCTCCCCTTCTGGGACATTTGTATTACCTAACTGTGCAGTTAGATTGCAAGTCTCCATCTGCAAAATGTTTCTTTTCCTCCCCTGGAATTTGTCTTGGACTCCAGTTCTAAATTTAAATGGAACTCTATTTTCCTTGTCTAATAACCACTGAATAATTAGGCTTCTACATAGAAAAAGAATTATCTGAAGAAGTGTGTTCCTCTGAATGGCATTTTGAGCACTGTAGATATATGCCTCCTCTGCCAGGTTACCTGCAGTGTGCAGAAAGAAATCTTAAAGATACAGATGTATTTATACATATCCAGTCCCTGTAATTTGTAATACTCACTTCCATTTTTAGTATATCTTATCGCTTTCATATTACTGGAAAATATTCTTACTTCCTGAAAGAGACATTTGTTTCTAATGGAGTGGCCCATTTAAAGATTCACATAATAATATCTTCACAGAAAATGCAACTGTATAGCTCAACGAGTCTTTGTCTAGTCGTCCCCCCCCCAGTATTCTACTGTAAATGGCACCTGGATGGAGGCAGATCTGATTGTTAGTAATTGTTCCTGTTGTCTTATTTAGATTAGTTTCTGACTTATTTCTGTTGTTGGCCAAATTTGTGGGCTGATATTTGGAATGAGCTTTGTCTAAAGTTCTAATATGCTGCTGTGTGGTGCTGGATATCTTAATGCACTTTTCAGACTGTCGACCTAATAATTTGTCATGATGCCAGTAAGGATTCCACCACTGGATGTGTCTCTGCACTGCAGTGGATTATGGAGATTGCTATTCAGCTTGGTTGTTGCAGACACGTCGTTCAAAAATGTCTCTGAATACTTGATGGTGTTTGGGTGTCCCTAGCCTGGTTCCTACAGCTCAGAACCCCACAGTGAAGCATTCTGGTGTCTGCTCCCCTCTCTAATTGCTCTCCCCAGCTGGTGCTGCACAGAGCTGCAGTGCCTCATTTCCCATATCAGTGCCAGCACTCATCAAAACTCTGGTGTGTTTGGCCTCATTTAAGTGTTTCTCTCAGCATGGGTCCAGCTCCCATCCTGCTATCATGAGTAGACAAGATGACCGTGGTGTTTCAGAACATGTCCAGCTAGAACATACAGGGATTTATTCATGTTGGACTGAGTTTAATCTGAACAAACTCAGCGAAATCAGCAAAGACCAGCTACTTTAAAGTATTTGACCTAGCTTTGATCATTTCACATGAGGAAGCTTGGAAAGCACTCACATGGGCAGCTCAGCTGCCAGATCAGAGAGAATGGCTCTTCCTGGAAGAGAAGAAGTGATGATCATGGGAGGAGACAGTTTCATCCATAAGCAAATGCAGGTAAGGAAGGTTCATGTCTAGATGGTAGCTTTTACCAGGCAACTGGCAGTAATCTTAAAGCACATTGTTTTATGGGACATAGAATTACAGTATGGCTTCCTATTTTTCCGTGATTTGTGTCCTGCTCCGCTCCCTGGCTGATAGTATTCCCATCTTCCCATTATGTGGGCACAGTGGGTGACTCTGTGGCACTGACATGTTGCCTGGCCAGCAAGCCTGTAGCTGCTGATTTTCCATCTAAATGTGTGAAGTGGTGGGAGACTGCTGTCTTCCTTTGGGAGCCCACTCTCTGCTACTTACAGTCTTTGGAGAGACTTGAGCTCCTTGAGCACCCTGTCCCTGTGTCAGTGTGAAAACTGATTGGTGGCTTCAAAGGCCTCTGGGAGATACAGGTCTGAGGACTAAAAAGTTATGTGATTGTATGTGCTTCATTTCCTTTTTGTTTTTCATTAAACTATCTCTCAAGCAAAAGATTAGATGCAGCAGCAAGAAAATTGTATGATATACAGCATAAATTTTCAGAATATGTGAACAAATCAAGGCAAATGTCACACAAACTGATAGTGGTAGCCTCTTGGGCTAAGGCAGCTCAAGACCAGATGTCATAAAAATCTTCATGAGACGATTAGCTATAAACAACTCTTTATTTGTAACCATCCTGCTGCTTGTTTCCATGTCATTTTTCATGAAAATCTGAATGCTTTTCCTTTCAAATATTGACAAAGGCTTAAAAAAAGGTTTAAAAAAGGTTATCAGTGCATGAGTTCTTTGTAGTCAGTAATTCCCAAGGCAGCTGTGAATTTAGAAAAGCAAATAGCACTTGCAGAATGCATCTTGGAGATAAAACCCCACACAAAAGCTCCTTTCCTGCAGATATGTGTTTGGTGGGTGTGAACTGTAGAAAAACTCAATCATGGCTAAATTATTTTCCATTCTCTGGAAAGGAACAGAAAATGAGTCCTGAGCAGCTTTTATCAATCCAAAAATTCAGAGTATGTGTGAGAAGGACCAGTAGAGGGCATAAGTAGTCTATGCAGAAAGCACTGCAGCAGTAATAAATTATTAAATGTATTTACTTTAGTATTAAAGTTGTAAGAGCTGTAAACTGTACGCTTTTGCATCCTTTTGCATCAGAGTATTTGCCTGTTTTTAACCCTGAATCTGTAGGTTCATTTAGCTATTTTCATTTAACTGGCAATAAGTAAAGCTCTGAAATTTTTCATATCCCTGATCTGGAAAGTAGTTTGCAGCCCATTCAGTATTCAAATGTAGTACTATTGCCTCTTTCTGAAAAATATGGAGTAATTAGGCTTTTCAATAGACAAATGATTACCTAATAAATGACCTTCTGCAAAGGTCTGCAGTAAAATGAATTAAAAGGCAGATTAAGCACAAATGATGGCCAAGCAACAAGGTACAGGAACAAAAGAGAAGCTTTGCATAGCCAATCTACTTCAGAAGTTTTAGAAATAATAAAAATGTTTGCTCATGATGTACTTAAAAGTCTGACTCTGTGTGTACATTCTTAAACACAAAATATGATGGGCTGCTTGTCATACTGGCCACAAATTCCCTTGAAACCATAGTTACAGCTGGAAGAAAACATGATCACATTTCACAGGACACTTATCACCTGTGATTGTTTCTGAAATGAAATGTGAACAGCAAGCAGATGATAAAAGAAAATGGCTGAGTTGCATGTAGCTTCCAGTGGTTTTTTTTCCAATATATTTGTAGGGATATCAAACAAAACAATTGTAAAGAGAATGTCTTTGAACTATAGTTTCCATGGAATGTCTGATGTCAGTCCACTCAGATTAAGCAAGTTTCGAAGTGCACCACATGCAGCCTTCATGTGTGTATTCTGACACCCTTTCATCATCTATCCCTTCACCAATCTTGCCATCTGCCTCTGAAAGCAAAATACAAAAAACCACACCACTTAGTGTTCCTTCTCAACACTAAGAATCAATCTTAGTGTTTGAGGGATGAGAACATTTCTTTTTATCTGGCAAAGAAGTTAAATCTTCAGGAAACTAAATCTTTTCTTCTCAGTACTGAAAAAAAATGCAGTTGTGAGAAAATATTTCAGCCATAGAATCTTGCAAGTACTTCAAAAGTTAATTTAGAACTTTTCAAGATGCTGTAAGCAGAAAAAGAATTGTGAGAGTGTTCTGGGCCCTGGGCATTTCCTGGGGCAAAACCTGACTATTTTTCTCGGCATGTCAGCAGTCCCTAGAATATGTCTTAGGCTCATCTACTTCTGCTTGATCAGATGTGTCACAAACGTGTGGTTCAAGAGCTGAATCTTTACTCGGCCTACAGCTCTGCTGATTCGCCGTTTCTGACTCTCCAGAATCCCTGATCATGGAACATTTAGAAGTGATAGGAGAGCCCAGCCTTCACTGAAAATGTCAGGGCTATTTCCACATGTATCCACTACTGTATGTGAAAGAGAAAGAAATCAGAGGCCAGTATTCTTGCTGTTTAATTCCCAGCTCCTACGTCAGCTAAATTAGGAGCCAATTTTCATTAAATTGTTGCAGAAAGGAGGCTCCTCCTGAGGGTACTTTAGAACAAGACTATGTTAGGCCCTCTGTCAGTGTAGTTTTACTTCTCCCATTATATTTTTCCAGTAGCAACTGTGCATTTTTTAAAAAATAAAATGGTATGGAAAAAAAAAATCCTACCTCTTTTTTTAAATTGGATTTCTGAGGTCAGTTGCTAAATGAGAGCTTGAAATATTTCCCTCTCTCCCTGTAATATACTCTAATATGAAGCACAGTTTCAGGCTATTGCAAAAGATAAAGAACACTGTATACTGATTTTAGGTGTACTTTGTTCTCTCAAAGCATAACTAGAAGACAGTTGTTTGTATCTCTGGTCTGTGGTGTCCAAAACTTCTTTGATCCCTTGGTACTACAGGACCTATAGTGTGTCAGAGCAGCAAATAATTTTTAGTACACTTTCTGGCTCAGGGTTATCCTAGAAACTGACAAAAGAATGTCCAACATTTCAGGGCAACACTCTGCCATCTAAACCTTTTTAGATGCCTTCAGCTGAGAATACAGAGAAGTATATTATGAAATTCGAATATATAGTGGAGAATATTTTGGTTTGTAGGACTTTTTAACAAGGCATTGGTAATCCTTAAGATAAAAGTACAGATCTTACTGTGCTAAAAAGCCTTTCCCCCTCTTAGTGTTGGCACAACTAAGTCATTTAGGCACTGGTGATGATTTACAGGGAGAGAAGGAAGGAATAGGAACATGCCACACAATGCAGTGATGGCCAGCTGGCATCAGTTTAATTCTTTTATTTATGCTAACCTTGTGTGTTGCTTTTTTATTTAAGAGGTCTTGTAAGAATGTATGTTTTCCCCAGACATGTATACCATGATATAACTGGTTGGCTATTGTGGGAATTAACAGCAGGTCAACAAGCCTGTCTGGTTCTGACATTGATCTTAGTACAATTCGTTTGTACCCGTGAGAAACAGAAGCAAGAAACCAAAACAGCAGAGAGAGAACACAGCAAATATGCCGCACCTGTTATTTTTCCAAATGCTTAGAATTCTTAGCAATAGATAACCAAGAATAGTATGTTGTAGCTAAATAATAGCCAATGAATCTATTGTAGTAGTTAAGCAACCAAAGGACAAGTAATGTGAATGTTAAACATATGAGAGTATATAAAAGATTCTGAGTTGTTTGAATAAAGTGGCACCGCCTTTACTTTGCCTGGAGCAGTGTGTGTATGTGTCGTGTTTGCCAAAACAGCGACAGGCTATTAGACAGCAATGGATGGCCTCTCCTGGGTTCTCCACACTCAATACCAGAAAATAAATGTACTTCTGTCTTGCTACAGATGCACTAATTTAAAAAAAAAATTAGAAATATTATTATGCATTTAGAAATCTTTAGAAATACTGCTGAAGACTCACTGCAGTTGTATTTTTGCTCTTATCATGAAATGATTTGATTTCAGCTGGCTTTTCTTCATTTGTTGAATAAACATCTCAAGACATCTTATGGTCATGATTATATTTTTGGAGTAGATAATTAATTGTGATTTTCAAATTACATTCTTGAAATGAAGCCAAGACATGGAGTGGAAGGTTGAAAACTCCAACTTTTCAGAATTCATGCAGGAGTATTTGCTGAGTCCCTTGGCAGCCTGTATTGCTGTATCCTGCTGAGAAGATCCACTCCCGTAATCATGGCTCAACATAATCCATGGTACTGTGTAAATAAGCAATAATGATGGGCAATTTTCTGCCCAGGTGATTTTTTTTCCCATTTGTTTCTACATAGCTAGGCTTTTGTCCTCAAACTTTAATAGGATTTGAGGGTGTTTGGCACTTCATCAGACTGGATTCTTATTTCCTTGGTTTCTTGACTGGATCCAAGCACATAAAAAAAGACATTTCCCTTAAAATAAAAGAGCAGAAATAACCCACTTTCCTCTTGCTCTGCCCCCAGATGCAAAGATAAGGATAGGTAAAAATGTGTCTTGTGGGAGTCCTGCCCCTGGAATTAGTGCCTGTCACTTACCTGGACTCCTCCTTCGATGACAGCTCCACCCTGGAGGCAAGCCCGGGGGAGGAGACCTCTGTTTGAGGAGGCATGCCCAGAGGCTGGGACCTACCCACCCTTCCAGAACCGTCTAGGTTCCTGAGTTGCTTATTGGGTCAGTTAACTCATGTTTAATAAGAGGCTCATTGCCTAAGCAATGGCTATCTAGAAAGTTCTGTTCTACTCGGTTGATCATTGGTTCTATGTTATTGTACCCTCCCATTTAAAATTTCGATTGGACCCTCAGGTTTATCCCCTCCCCTATCCGGGTATCCCATTGGTTGTTCTCCCCAGCTCCTCCCCGTTTTCCCCTCCCTTATAAGGTGATGCACAGAGGTAGAACCCGGGAGTTCTTCCTCTGTTGCTCTCCCGCCCGGATCCCCGTTCCTTTCCCCAATAAAGGAGATCTTGGAGGAAGCCCCCTCTCGACTCTCTTTGCTTCTTCTGCCGCCTTTCCCGCTGGATACTCGCCGGAGCTGCCTCACCTGAGTGTGAGACACCCATGCGCGCTCCTTGGGTTACTCCTCGGAGGAGTCCCAGGCGCTCGGAGGCACGCGTCCTTGGCTGAGGCTTCAGGGTCCTAGAGTGGCTGAGCTATCGACAACAACAGTGCCTGTCATTGTTATTTTTAATAGTTTGCAGTGTTGTTACAGGAATTGAGGTAGGGAAATGCATTTTTTTAGCTTTATATTGACAGTGCGCCTCTAAACAATAAAGGGAAAAGTAGAAAATAGCATTTCAAAAAAAGTGAAAATATAGCTCATAAAAGCCCATATTTAGTTTTAGCAGCTGTGTTGTTTCTCCGTGTATAATCTGCATATCTATTACTTTTTCTCTTCACTGTGAAGTCAGTGTTTAGTGGGCACAGGCTATAGAGCCCACATGACATACACTGTCTTGGTGCAAATATTTACAAGTATTTAGTGTCAATAATGATTGCAATATTGTTGGTAAGATATACTATAATTAAAGTGCAAGATTTTAATAAAATTTAGCAAAACTTTGTATTATACCCCATACTACTTTGTTACATTTTGTTGGGTTTCATATTTTTTGTTGTATAAGGAACAACTGTATTAATGTCACAGAAATAATTGATTTATGAAATAATAAAGCCATGAAAAACCAGTGACAGTTAAACTGTTCAACTTTGAGATTCTAGATACTAGTTTTCTTCTGAACCTAACTTAAAACACAGCTTCTGTCTTTATATGGATCTGCATTTGGCTTCCTGTAAGATCTAAATATCTTGTGTAACATTACCCTTAAGGACACTAGTTGGCAAATAAATGAAATTAATTTATTAATATGTCCAAGCATTAATTTTTTGTTGAAAATGAAATTAGTTTTATTTTTCTTATGTGAATGCTGCCATTTTAATGTCATCAATGGCATGAGATGATTATCTTCAATTTTTATCAGAACATTTTACTTGAGATGTGAGCCATTCTTGAAAACTTTTGGAACACTAAAGATTTAGTTTAAATAAGGCTGATGAGTATTTGAAATAAAAGTTCTGTCTATGCTTCAGGTGAAGACTGTGCAACAGACCTTGGAACTCAATTCAGCAAAACAATTAAAATTACATTTAGCTTGAAGTTCATGACTTGTTGCCTTTGTTTTCTTCTTCAATTTAATGGTTCTTCCCACTGTTATAATTCATTCAAGATGCAATTTGGGATCTCTATCATTTGCAGATAGCTCTCATATGGCAAGAATACAAAGTCTTCCTGGAATTAGTACAACAAATACTTTTCTTTATGAACAGTTGTACTCCTGCTTGATCTTTAATGAATTTTAAGATGTGTGGAAGTGATATTCAAATCCATTAATTCATCCATTGATAGTAACAGGAATATCCTCCTCATTAAGTACATAGTAAACAGCTAGGGGAAAATAGGAATTATGAGATCAAGTGCATTGCACCTTTATATAAAATTTTCACTGTGCAGTGGGTTACAAATAAGATCTGTGAAGATTTATCTGTCTTCCATATTAGGCTGTTTCTTAGGCTTTCCTCTGAAAGTAAAAAGTGTGGCATCAGCATGGTAACTACATAATATGACTACACTGAAAAACTTTTCCCCCCTTGATTTTAATTCTATATTACTGAGAGACTTTCAGGGAACATATATTTCCAATGCTTACTTTTAGAACCAACTTTTTGTTTCTTCCCATTCTGAGAAGAAAGCTGGGACAGTAGGTTGTAATGCAAGATCTTGAAACCCACATGTCATGGAAATAAAAGAGGGTGGTCATCAGATTTGACGAATTTGCCAGATAATGCAGGAGTATATTTTTCCTTTACAGTACCTGCATTTCTTCCAAGCCATACTGCAAATTTACTATTGACCACAGAAGCCAAAACTTAGTAGATTTTTTCACAGAGTTCAGCTAATCCAAAAGAGGTCAAAATAGCATTAAAGTCAGGCTGTATTTTAAACAGAAGGTATGAGGGGTTCTGCATTTCTCTGCAAGATACTTTTATTGCTAAAATACTTTAAAGATTAGCAAAAGCCTTCCAAGTGTAAAAACACTGGGAAAAAGTGGCCCTATACCTCCAGAAGTCTGATTTTTTTTAAGCTTTGTTGCACTGTTGCTGTCAGCAAGTGACAGCCGAGGAGTAGCATTTAGGAAAGATGGACAGACATGAGCACAATCAAGCTCAATGTCTGAGGCATTTGAGGAAACGTCTGGCCAATCTGCTTCACCCAAAATCATTCTTTCTCCTTCCACTTTACAGTGAGCTAAATTTTTGTCATTTATCAGCCCATGCTCCCTTTGCAAAATGCAGAAGTTTGGGAAAAAATGACTCCTTTTGCAGGCCTTGAAAAGGATATGTGTCAGAAGACACTGCTCTGAAACTCCTGATAATGTGTGAGGCACACCTACTCTATTCAGAGGGAGAGACTAGAGGTGCCTGTGCAGAAACTGAATAAAATGGAAGATTGTACCATCAGTGCATGACTATTTTCTTTTCTGTGATCTTTCCATGGTCACTTCCTTTCCTGCTCTGGGAGAACACAGCAAAATGCAAGTTCACCCTTTGCAGACTCTGGAGCATATTCCCACACAAGATAGCAACTCTTTAAAAGGGAGAACTAGAGTTGAGACTATCGTTTGAAATGGCAGATTACTGGCAAACAACATTTTCTCTTTATAAATTATATCTGCAACACTTCTTCTCAACACCGTCCTATGGTGCCATCCTGCTGCACACAATATTCCCTTATCTTAGTACTAGGAACAGCCAGAGTTATAGATTGAGTAAATCTTGCAAAGATCACTTCTTGAAATTTATCAATGGGAACTCTGCTAGGCCAGATCTGAGCAGGTCTAATTATATGTGAGGACTATTAATTAACGCTGTTTTCATGTAGTTAATTTTGTCTTTTTTGTGTTCTTTAATTATGCTAACTGAATTTCAGGAAGGTGGGGCACTGGTCCAGTTCTCCAGATGGTTTTGGTAAAAATAAAATCAAATCAGTTACTTTTTAATAGTGATCCTTGTGACCTTATGCCAGATTTTGGGTGAACTGAATGGTTATGCAATACATCTAAAGTATGAAACCATGAAGGGGTGATAATATTGCAATAAACATGATGCTGATTTCTTTGGATGCACATTCAAAAGTTTTCACCTGAGAGATCTCAGTGGCCATAATTTTCCTAAGGTTTGCTCTGGCCCTTAGAGGGGCTAAGGTAGTATGGAATAATTCACTCAGGCACTGTTGGAATTTAGGTCATGCAATGGAGGGACTCAGGGCTAGGTTTCCAGGAGCCAGGCAGGCAGACCAAGAGGAGGAGATCTCTAGAGATGAACTATGCATCAGGCCAGTCTCCTCTCATGAAAAGCAGCAGAGGACAATTTAAAGAAAAAAATATCTTGATTGGATTGCCCTTATTTCCAACTCCAGCTACATGGAGAGAGGCAAGTGGCCTTTAAGTCAGTTCCCACTTAGACGGATACTTTCAGTCAGCAACTGAAAATAAAACAATTAACTATACTTCAGTGATCACACGTCTGAGTGAGCACCCAATCCCTAACAGGAAAAATAATGGACCTTTCAAAAAAAGGCAGCTTGCTTGTAGCATTTTCTTGTAAATACAAACCAAATATTTGGTGTAAACGCTTCTATTTA
Organism: Aleadryas rufinucha; assembly: GCA_013397815.1. NCBI lineage: Eukaryota > Metazoa > Chordata > Aves > Passeriformes > Aleadryas > Aleadryas rufinucha. The sequence continues at coordinate 170,167 of VZTH01001010.1, read as the reverse complement.
TAAAGTCTTATTTGTAAAGATAAACACCATGATATGGGGTAAGATGCCAGGCATGGTATTAAATAATTTTACTACTCTATGTGTGTCCTGACTGGTATAATACAGATAAGTCTCTGAGTGCCCACTGAGTGCAACATGATGCTTAGAAGTGAAATGCTGCTGAAGCAACTGTCACCCCATTGAAAACACACAAGTTTATTTTAAGAACAAAACAAAATTCTATTCTGTGTCAAAGCAAAACAGTTACAGATGAGCAAGGCTGTCCAAGGTAGTAAATTACATGGAAGTAAAGAATAAATGTATTAGAGTACACTGGCTGTGGACCAAGCAGTACATTTCATTATAATTGGTTTGTTGAAAGAATCGATCTGTGAGAACAATCTCTCTCAGTTAAACCAAAGTAAATGTTATAAATCAGTGAAGCTGTATCAGAATGAAGCCACTCAAATCTAACACTGTTTTGCAGAATTTTGTTGTTGTCGTTGTTGTTTTGCGGTTTTTTTGGTTTTTTGTTTGTTTGTTTTTAAATTGCAAAATATATCTTCAGAATAAAAGAGGAGCTTGTGAATCTACTCACTGAGATTAATCTAAGAGTCTCTTGCAGGTTAAGGAACTGGGCATCTCACCAGGGTGGGTATTAATGTCTATGTTACTCAGACTGAGTTCCAGCAGACTGGGCTTCTTTCTTTGTCTATATCATGTGTTCTGTGTGAGGGCTCTTCCTTGTGGTCAAAGGATACTTAAAAAAAGGGCACTCAGAGACTGATCTGTATTACACCAGTCAGGACATATTAAATATTTAAATACCAGTTGTACGAAAATTAATCACATGGCAATTTAGATTGTCTCCCTATTTGTTGCTGCCTGATGACTCAAAGCTATGACTTGCAACTTGGAAACAAACTGGCCAGTCTTTTTGTAGAGGCTCAGCCGGAAGGAAAAACAGCCGCGTATTTTACTCTTTGTCTTTTGCACAATAGAGGAGATGAAATTTACCTCTTGTATCCAGCCTACACTTAGTTATCTGGCAAGTGTAACACAGGGAGCTTCCATCCTTTCTGTCCTTGCTTAGGTGATTTGGAAACAGATCCTTTGAGATGCAATGAGAAAGCTATGGCAAGGAAATCCAAATTCTTCCCAGATACTACTCCAACGTGAAGAGCATTGCAACAAGCAGTTCCTGTGAAGAGCAAAAACATCAGAATTCAAGTGACATCTAAAGCACCTTGTTCAAGGAATCAGAGCTTTTCTATCATCCGGAAGGCAATACAGCAACAAATAATACAAATTCAGACTCCTGTTGTTAGATATTTATTGGCATGAATTCTAGTAGTGGCAAAACAGAACATAAATGCTGGTCTCACAGTTTTTACTTGAAAGCGATGCTTAAAAAAAGAAAGCCTTGGTAACTTTGTAAGGAAAAGCTACCACACAGGTGACAGTGTTTGCATTCACCTCTAATATAAACCTTTAGCTGCCTTCCTATCCTTCCTGCTTGTCCTGGTAGTCTGGCTCCTCCCACGAACTTGTGATGCTACAGGCTGCCTCTTCTTTTCCCAGCTGGGGAAGTAATCAGTGCCCAGCTCAACATCCTAAGTGCTTTGATCCCTCTTCAGAAGGGCAGTTTGTCTCCCTGCACTTCATTCAAGATCGCTTTAAAGCCAATTATCCTTGCCTTGCATGATGATACATGCTAATTAATGGGAGTGGATAGACATGGTTACAAGCTCTTTATAGCTACTGTTCCTGGAATATATTGTACAATAAAGGACTGTTATAAAGCTACTGTAGATATCCAGTGTTTCCAAGTTCTGTGTTATACTATTACATTTTAAGGTCATTGCACTTAATGCTAGTGATAGAACTTACTTTATTAATCAAAAGGCAGTAAAGATGGCCAAAAAGCTCAGTCATGAAACATTCAGGATGAACTGAAGGGCACTCGTGGACCTATTTCATCTGAAATGATAAAATCTTGAAATGGGATCTAAGGTATGGATTTTTCTTGTTCCTGTTGTTAATAATTTGTCTTAAATTTTTTTGCTTGCCTTCTGTGTCTTGTTTCAGACATAGGTTTTGAAACTAGATCAGCTGCTGTTAAAATAATATAGTTATATATTGGTTTAACATATATAACCAATAATTATACATATAAACAGAAAAATATGGAAAATTTTGTGCTGGAAGTTACTACATTAACCTTTAGTGTTCTAAATAAATGGAATAGAATACCCTGTAGGTAGTCATACTTTTTATTACAGGATCCCCAAATGCCCTCTGACAGTATCTTCACTGTGAGATACTGAATTAATCAGTCCTCTTGACTCACCTAATATTCCTAACACATGTACCTCAAGAATACCTAGGTTTCTGTCTTTGTTGTCCTGCCACCAGTTAAAATGCTGTGCTAGTGAGATAATAGCTGAGATTTATCTTAGAGTGATAAAGTGAATTTAAATTTCTTTATTGACTTCTATTATTGAAATGCATTTTTATGCTTTGAATATCTCTCATGAACATGGCAACCACAACTTAGTCAGACATGAGGGTCTGTTGAATTGTATAATTCCAAGAATGACCTCTGTCAAGGTAGATTTATGTTTTACAATGCTTTTTAATAATCTTGTGCTTTAAAACAAAGCAAACAATTTAAAGAATGTTATAACTATCCTGAGGATAAATGAAAAAAATTGAGAGTTCAAGTACACCTAAAATAGATCAAACATATTAAAATTAAGAAATCAAGTAACTAAAATATTTTTATTACAGCCTGATATGGATTGACAATAATCCCGTGTTTAAAGGTACTTGCGTGCACTGCCTTAGGATATGCAAAACTCTGTTATTAAATATATACTATTTTTTCATTGTTACACTTCTTACACCATATTTTATCTCTGACTGCAATATTTTTAGTAAACATCTATGAAAAGAGAGGAGAGTGACTGTAAAATTATAGTGCATCAAATTATTCCGTACTTGTAACTGTGGAATGCTTCTAAGCTCCAAGGGCTCATCATCTCTCAAAAAAGATTAATTTTACCAGCTTCTGATTTTTTTTTTTTTCTTGGTCAGCCTCTGTAAGTAGAACTATCTGTTTCCTTGTTATTTCCTTTGTATACATTGGGAGTTGTGAAAGGCAGTTTTTGGAGGAGTTACGATAACATAAACCAGCACGATCTTGTGTTGCCAATGGCAGCCAGGCAGCTGAGGGGCTAATTAGGTGCCTGTTACAGTAGGGATGTAAACTAAAGGAGTGGAAGTCTCTGCAAAAGAATCCGAGAAGAACCACATTTCCCACAGTATATATTACTGAGTATGTGTGTGTGTGTGTGTGTATATATACACATATATACATTTAAAAATTTTTATATAT
>VZTH01001010.1:127263-166729 GCA_013397815.1 Aleadryas rufinucha | reverse complement strand
TATATATATTTATAGACTACCCTAATTTGTCTTTATTCCATTCCCATAGAAGTAATTTGCATAGGCCTTACAGGTATTGGGACTACAATTATTGGAAATATGAGGAAAGACTCATGGATCTGTCGTAGGAGAAAAATTGGCAATGTGTTTGTCCCTGCCTTTATCTTGCGCTCGGAAGTGAGCTAATCTCACAGCCTTCATCTGCACTCTGAAAAGGTGGCTATATTTGATTTCTTTGTGATCTGCATTTACTGTTGGATAAAATAACTCTCCTCTTCCATTGAAATATACATATTCTCTTCCTTTCCATGAGCATTTCTATTGTGCATCCTCAGTGCTGGAAGCTTTCTGCTGTTTCGATGTAATCTGTTGGTATTTCTGTAGCTTTAAATATTTTTCAATCTAGTAAAATCATAATCAATCAATTTTTCTAATGTAAAGATTTTAAACTGCAAACTGTTTGCCAAGAAATATTTTGAAGCTAAGATGCCTGCTGGACTTGTAATAGACTCTACATGATTGGCCTAATTCTGTACTCTTAACAATTTTGTGTCTTTATTCATATTTTGTGCAGTGCTCAGGCTATAAAAAATTAAACATTCTTCCCTTCAGTTGAGAGAAAAATAAGTCATGGCTGCTAATGATTTCACCCTATCTATTTATTAGAAATAAATGAGAATGGATGGTTGGTAACGTTTCATCTTGCACTGGTTTGGCAGTGTTTGTAAATAGGAAAAAACTTTTCTGTACTTCCTCTCTCCCTCACTTGAGACTTATTGCTGTCAAACCCAGGAAAGGCAAGTCAGGCTTATGAGCTAGAAAGTGCCATGAAAGGAACTGAAGCAACACAAGAGCCTGTCAAATCAAGTGGCTCCTCCTTTCAATCACATGAGGTTCCAGGCCTGGAAAATAAGAGCAGTGTGATTTCTGAGAGTTAATTGGAAACCTCCTTTTTTTCCTGCTGACTCTTGGCCTTGAGGACCTGTCAGGCTGGAAGGACAGATGTCTAGTCCACTTCCCTGCTGAGACCAGTATCAACTATAACTGTGTTTTTCTTGGCATATATTTATCCAGCCTTTTCTTAAAATCCTCTGGTGAGGGTAAATCTGTGGTTTTCAAGGATCTTTAGCTCAGTGTACCACTATTTATGTTGATAAGAAGTTTGTTGTACAAGCCAAATATCTTGAAGTAATCTCAGTTCCTTTGTCTGTTTGTTTGACATAGACATGAACACAATGTTCTTTCCCTCTGGCAGCAAATTTTGGTGCATGTCATTCTTGTGTCTTCTGAATCTTCTCATCTTTAAACCAATCTTTTTGAGTCATTCTCGAAATACAATTCATATTTTTGAGGTCTCCGACTTCATTAGCTGTTCTCATCCAGATTTTCCTTATTTGGCCCACGGTGTTTGTCGTAGGTTGGAACTTATTTGATGGACAAGTTGCTGATCCAATAGCTCTTCTCACAATTTTGCATATTTAGAGGCAGCACAAGCATGGGAAGTTCCCTTTTTGTTGCATGTGATAAATAGATGTTATAATATTGGCTTTCTGCAAATGTTAAAATAAGTGATGTTAAAGTAGTTTTTGTAACAGTAGCCTTGTCACAAATAGATGCTATATGTAAAATGCTATATAAGGTAGCTTTGTTGTGAAGATGTGGTTTTCTTAATTTTTTTTTCATTTTTTAAAAAAACCAACCAAAAAAACTTAGAAATAGCTATGCTTATGAACTACTTGCCTGGACACCCCTGCTACCGGCATACCAACAGATTCCGGGAACTATCGGGGCAAGATTCCATTCTGAATTGTTACTCGAAAGGGTTTGAATATGCAACCATCTGTTAATTCTAACTCCGGGAACTATTGGGGCAAGATTCCATTCTGAATTGTTACGGGAAAGGGTTTTGAATATGTATAATTGTTTATGAATATGTCTAATTGCGTATGAATATGTAATACTCCGGGTGTATGTAAAGGATGTCTCTGAGGTCAAAGGTGTGCTCTTGGCTGAGGGCCAGAAGCACCCAGCACTGTGACTTTTGCTTTATTTTCCTTGTCCCTTATTGTCCTTTATTAAACTTTTCAATCCTAACAGGAGAGTGAACTTCGTTTTTCACATTGCAGCTTTTCCCACCGGGAGAGGTGACGAGGAAATGGACCCCGGGCTCCGTCTCTTGGAGCAGGCCCAGGCCTCCCCTCCCCTGGCACCATGGCATGGGCCCTCCCCGGGTCACTGCAGGGAAACCATCCTGGAGTCACAGGCAGTAAAAAACAGCCTTGAACTGCTGCCCAGCTAAAACCACCTGGGACCGGCGGGACTCCCCTGCCCCTCCACACGGCCGGTGCAGCCCCTCGCAGAGCTGGCAGGGGGCGGCGGGGTCTCTTTGCAGCCAGCACAGCTCGCGCTGAACTGAAGAAGACACTACGCAGCCAGCAGCATAAAGGGAGCGAGGCTTTCTCCAACGTGAAGCCTGAACAAAATCAACTCCTCAAAATGGCGGCTCCAAGGTCAGGAAAGAAAGAGAAAGCAGGTCACATGGGACGAAGCTAAAAATGGTGGCGGGGAAAAGAGGCGGAGGCACGTTTTTCGCGCGTAGCTTAAAAATGCTTTCTGCAGGCCGTGGTAAAAACTGTAATATCACAAACTGTTATGTCTGTTTTTTAATCCATTTGAAGTACATGGGGAGATGAGCTATTAACGTGTGGCTTGTGAAGATATGAGAAGTGCCTATGCCAGGCCATATAAAAGCAGTGAAAGGCTTTTAGAGATTTTTGAAGAACAGAGCCTTTGTTTTCAGGTCAGAATAACTCATCCTTAAATAGACTAAAACCCTATGTCTACGGGCCTGTGACTGCAGTATGAATAAACTGTGGGATTTTCATGGGAGAGATGTTTTTTCACTGGAGCAGATTTTGGGTGGGACTGTTGCTGGTGGCAGTTTGGAAACCACATTAAAGCAGAAGAAACTCTTTTTCCTTAAATATTGGAGAGACTTTTAAGAACTGCAACACTGACCAAATCCCACGTTTTGTTTTTTCCCTTGTGCGAGTTCAGTAAAAGGAGGGGGGTGCTGGAAGAGGCGAATTTAGCTTTAATTTCTTATTATTTCTTTTTACCTTTAATTCTGTTAGTAATAAACTTTCTTGATATTGTAATTGCTTAAGTGTGTGCCTGTTTTGCCTTGGAGTTTTTCAGCTTTCCTCAATATAATCTTATTTCTGCTTATGAAAAAATAACAGATTTCATGGGACTTGGCACTTTGCCAGCTTAAACCACTTTTTTCTTCGATGCATACTGCCCCAAACTGGTCGCTGTATTCCCACTGCACTCCTAAGCAAGGCATAATTCATCTGGTTATCAATTATGTTATTCTTTCTAATCATATGAGATTGGCAGGCCATTCTGCTGTTCATAATCTTGGGGTGATATCTGGTGTACCAGCCTGCACACAAAAAGGGATGCTGAAAAGAGGATCTCAACAGCGCTTTGTACAATCTACCTTAAGGTGCTACCAAAAGTAGTACCAGGTACTACTTTTTTTAGCTTGCTTATGTGAGGATCATAAAAGTCTGAACCTCACTCATTTTCTGACAAATTTTAGAGTGGATATAAGGATTTGCAGTAGCAAATATATGCTACAGGTAATGGGAGGAATTTTTGTTTCCCGATAGCAAAATTGGTCTGGGTTNGCCTGCTACGAAAGCTATGCAAACACATTGCAGTTCACGGCATGCACGCTCCGTCTGCTGAGCTGATGCCGACAAAGTGCCCGGGGTTCTGTGGTAACACTTTCCCTGACTTCTGTTTATTCCTCCCTCCCACCTCCACCCTTTAATAATAACAGTTAGGTTTTTTTGTTTTCTTTTTTATTTCAATAGNCAGAGAACACTTCCATAGTTAGACCGTGAGCAGATTCCTCCCCGCCATGCTTGCTAGAGAAAACAAGTACCCGGATACCCGCGAGAAATGCCCGCCACAAACAGGCACGTGAAGCCGAGCTGGGGGAGGAGTTTGAGGACACATAAAAACAGTTAGCTGTGACAGCACGAGGTCTTCCGTTTTGGGTTGCTTGAAGGGTCAGTTTGGTCCCCTCTGCTCCTGCTTTCGCACCCTCCTCCCTGTGCTCCTGCCTCCCCGCCTGCACTGAGCTTCGCCCGCCGTCCACAGCTGCTGCCCGCGCCTGCTGCTTTGCTCTGCTTTGCCATTGCCGTGAACTAGCTTGTCACCGTGAAGATCTCGTGCTCCGCAACCCGCCTCACCAACCTGCTGTAGCACCAGCCCATAGAGACCAGCCTGTCACCGCTCACAGCCACTGCACCCCGACTACGGAAGGCGCGCTGCCGCCGCTGCTTGGAAAATCGCGCCCAGCCTGCTACGAAAGCTATGCAAACACATTGCAGTTCACGGCATGCACGCTCCGTCTGCTGAGCTGATGCCTACGAAGTGCCCGGGGTTCTGTGGTAACACTTTCCCTGACTTCTGTTTATTCCTCCCTCCCACCTCCACCCTTTAATAATAACAGTTAGGTTTTTTTGTTTTCTTTTTTATTTCAATAGACAGTTTCCAGATATAATATTGCCATGTTTGTGCTTGATTTTTCATCAGAAAAATCTATCAAAAGAATCCCTCCCGGCTTCCTCTTTTATAGTGGAACGGGACAGTTTATTCCGGAGAAAAAAAGAGGTTTTTTGTGCAGATGGTAGTAGAAATGAGATGGCATCTAGTTATGTGTTTATCTCCTTAAATCAGTTTTGTCTCCACTGAGAGATATGAGCCTTTGAAGAGGGTAGCAAACAAATCAGACAGGGATTTTTCTCAGGAAACTCATTCATGTGTTGATACCTTTTGTCCCCATGGTTTTAATTTTTTTTTTTTTTCGCTATTGTCCAAAATAAAACCATATGTCATTAATAGAAACTATTTCAAGGTTCCAATTAGCAAATAATTTCTGGAATAAATATTTATGTATTAGAGCAAATCATGGAAGGCAAACTTTGAAATCTTTGTGGCTCCTTATAAATAAATTAAAAATAATCAAAGGTTTGTTCAGGGGAAAAAAAAGCATTAAAAGAGATTAAGGACCTACATTATTAGAATTATTTTATAGCACATTGCAGTCTTGCACATTGCAAATCCTTTCCAACAGCGGCATAGTCTGTAAAATAGAACTTGCCTAGAGAAAATGGTATTTACCTTGAGGAACACATAAAAAAGCTATTTAGTTCATAGCTGGGTGCTTGCTAATAGAGGATAACAGATTTATACAGATAGGTAAGACATAAAAGAAAACAATAATTTCCTATATATAAGTTGTGATCAGTACACTATTTGAGTCTGGGGTGGACAAAATAAGGAAAAAGTAAGGACGTTTTAAAAAAGATCCTGTGTGAATTTGCCTTTTTACATAAGAGAGGAGGAATAGGAATACTTCTGAAGTTATAATTTCAAGTAAAAAGTGAGGTGAAGGACTAATTATTAGAAATAGTTTCATGTCTTTCATATGAAACTGTTTACTGTACACTCACTTCATAGCAGATTACTAAATACAGCCATTCTAATGATAAAATGTAAACCTTTAAACCTCACTAAGCTTTGACTTTGTTTCTCACAAGCATTATCTATCGAAGGAAACTCAGCTGGAATCCGCAGTAAGCCCTTGAGCATGACCATTTGCACTTGGATCTGAGTGAGGAATACCTTTGAGGTTAGGGGTGAATTCAAATCAAAGGCATGTGGAGGAAGCAAATGAATGTTAGCAAACAAGGACAAAGCAATTCTTCCCAACAAGCTTCTTGCTATTGTTAGTAGACAGGATAATATTTTGCAGAGTTTGATGCATTGTTGCCCTGTGTTTGTATATTGCATTGAAACTAAATTTTCAGAGAATTGTAGCTAAAACTGGGCTAAACTTATACAGTTCCCCAAAAATACAGGTAATCTTACTTGGACACAATATTTGCTAGAGTTCAGCTTCAATTAACTGTCTGAATCTTCTGAGGTTTCAGGTGGTCTATTCTACTTGACATAAGGCGAGCAGCATACCTGGTGGAGCAGCATTTCCACCTGCAGTGAGACTTCTTCCTCACAGTGTGTGTTCATCAGACTACTTTGTTTAATGCAACTTATTATTTTTTCCTTCCGTTTTAATAATGCCAGCACTTGTTTCCTCCATCCCCTTGGAATTTCACATCTTGTGTTTTGTGAAATAGAGGAGACAGCATTTCCTTCTTCCAGTCCAGCAACAGAATAAGTGAATTGAGAAAGGAAAGCAATTGTCTTTTCTCCTGACCCAGCAGGAGTAGGAGCAAGAAACTTTTTTTTTTTATGTGGCCAATATCACTTCCTCGTGGTCTGTAACTCAGCTCACAGTTAAAATCTGCAAATCAGCACACCTGTGCTAAAAGTAGCCTTGCTGCATGGTTTGACTGAAGTAATAAAATATAAGGTAGGAAACAAAAGAATAAATGATCAGAAGAATGAATGGGATATAGAGAAGTAAGGGCAAATATTTTCCAAAATTCAATTGCTTTTGAATTCTTTGTTGTTAGTAGACGCCAGAGAGCTTCCCTTTTTGGCAGTCTCAAGGTTTACATTGCCTGCTGTAAAGATTCAAACTTGAAAAAGACTATATTGATTTATATATATAAGAAAAGTCATGATCTGAGACCTTGCAGGCAGGAGTGTAAGCATGTGCATAACCCTGCAGAGCAGCTGTAATTAGGGGTGTGCACAGCCTGGTAGGCAGCTGTCAGTCAGCTCTTTTCATTTCTGCTCTCAGTGGGCTGAAAGGAAATAGAAAAAGACAACACTTTAGTGTAGCAAAAATCTAACCTGCCTCTCTCACTTGCTAACTTTCACAGGGAGAGAAAAGATTTTTTTCCTGTTAAATGGACATTTAGCTCATTTAGGACATCACAGCATAGCTAAGAAATCATACTGTCATTAAAAAATTAAGCAACTAAAATTACAGGATTAGTTTTATTACATTAGCAAACTTGAATGAAGGTCTAACAATTGGAAATGAAATGTTGCTAACAGCATGATAATAAAGTATTTTATCTTCCTTCTGCCTAGAAGTCCACACACTTAGTGTCCAATAAGCTCTTATTTAATAAATTGTGATGAATGCTTTAATAATGAAACCTATCTTTGAGAACAAGATGATATGCATTGTATATGACCTGTAGAAAACTACATTAAAACATATAAATAACTGTGAAAATCAACAAATGAGGGAAAAACTTCACAGGACTGAAATACATCCTCATTTTTTTTTTTCCTCTTTAACAACTTTTTTTTTTTTTTTTTAAAAGTCTTAAATCAGGCCAGACTGGAAGCATTTCTGCAAAGATATTTAACTTGGAGAAGAATGATTAGAAAGGTGTTTTGATTGAGGATCTGGAAGGAGTGTATGTGTCTGTGAATAAGAGAGAGACAAAAACCAACATTCCTTGTCAGGGTAGCTCCCGGGTTGGCAGGGAATCTGAGCATAGCATCAGTGATGGGATGCTCTCCACAGCAGAAGGATGTGAACAGTTGTTACTGATTGCCTTGTTCTTCCTAACTTGGAGTTTAGCCACTTGGAGTTGGTTTTCCGATGAACTATGATGTGATACAATAAGGGGTTTGTGGAACATTTCATACTGATTACTCTTTTCTGCATAGGCCTATGGTTATGGCAGATTTCCTTATCAGTATGAAAAGGATACTTGAATTTAAAGCTTTATTTTGTAAGTGGAATTATGTCTTGAAATATGGCCACAAAGAATATCCTTTTCCAGTATTTTTTCCTCTTTATTTAAAATAAGATAACTGTTTTTAGCAAGGAAAAAAAAAGCTTCCTAAATGGTTTTGCTCTCTTTTGTCTTGAAAATTATCCGGCATAACATCTGCATTTGTTCCAGGTCTTCAAGGCTTGACACACAAGCAGTGGCCTCTGATGGAGTGCAGGCTCTGAGAGGGTGTACAACCTGTATGGCTGAGCCCAGTGTCTCCAGGGCAGCCGGGATAAGGGGGGACTCTAACTCTTATTGTCCTCATTTTGGATTGTTAGCACTTCTCTAACCAATGCCTTACTGCTAGCTGGAACTAAATATTTTCAAATATTTTCCACAAGTTTTTGCTATAGTGTATGCCATCAGAAGGGTGTTTTACTGCACATAATGGAGAGAATAGACTTAAAAAAAAAAAAAAAGCATGCTCAGCTTTTCAGGGGAAGAGAAACAAAAAGAAATTCTATGAAGTGGTGATTTCCAGAATCAATGTAATTGAGAATTTAAGCCATCAACAACACTAGTCACCATTTCTAGGAAAGATCTGAGTGACAGGGGAGACTGCTTGGAAATACAACACGATTGGTTGCAAGTACTATAAAATGACATTTTAGAATTATGTTGACAGCTTGGAGAAATGGGATAGATTAAATGTAACCTGACATTGCACTCCTAACAAAATAATTTGCAGAATCAAGATAGAGATTATTTGACAACAGTTCTGTGGAGGAAGAGCTTGAGATTACAATGAGTGGCTTCATAAAAAACTTGTAAAAAAAATATCCCAGTATCACCCTAAGTTTATAAATATACAAAAGCCATGAGAAACCATTAGAGAGACACCTTGCCAAGGGGACTGGGAGTGTATCTGAATGTAACATAGCGACAGCAGGGCAAGTTGAGCCTAGAAATTAAAAGAGTTGTACTGAGCTGGTGAAGAGGTCAGGTATTTCCCTAAGGGAAGATTTTAATTGTCTTCTTTTTTTCCCCCCCAGTACCCAAGTCAGTGATTAAGTTTATATTAATTGGCAATAAAATAATTGAATAAAATTGCTTATGCTGCAACTGTTTTGCCAACAACGATGTGACAAGGTCTGAGCTCAAATTAGACATTGTGACAAACTTTTTAACGGCAAGGGTATCTAGGTAATGTAATAGCTGTCCTAGATTCTATCCTTGAAGGTTTGGATGTTATTTTGATACAAATACTAAGTAGGGATCACCCAATTCATGGGATTGATTTTTTTGATCTCATTATCCATGCTTAGGGATCAGCACCTCCCTCTACTTCCCTGATATGCCTTGCAGCTCTTATTCCCTTAGTTTTTAATTCTTAGAAGCCACTAACTTTCAGTCTCATGCCCCCTTTTACATTTCCTTAAATTTTTTCTCCTAGGATAATTTTAGTCCCTGGTCTTAATTATACACAGACACATTTTATTCACCATCAGCAGACTGTGGTAGTCCCATTCTTTCTCCTGTGTCTGGTCTGCATTGCCTCATCTGAGGTGCAACCGCAGGGTTCAGTATTTGCTCACTTTTATCAAAATATAGAGTAAACCTTAACAAATGAAATACTGAGTGACTTGGTGATAGCAATGATTTGCTTGCTAGCCTGAGAATTAGGTTTGGGAGTACACTAAATGATTGGATAAACCCTTTAGAATATTGTGTATTCCTGGCAGAAGATAATTAATGCCATCCAATTAGAATTCAGAATTCTGCACACTTGAGACCTAATAGAGCACATAATTATGCAAGAGGTATGTACAAATTCATCTGCATCTAAAAATATTAAACTCACAATAAAGACTATGGCTTTTCAAAGAACACATGAATACTGACATTACAGATAGCAAACTGAGTATTTTAAAGATTTCCTATGGGCATACTTCATATTACACTTTCATTTTTAGGAAAGATTGCATGGCTGTAATTCTTTTTTGTGCATCAGATTTCCCAGTGGTAACAGACAAAATGTTTTACACTAATTTTCTTTCTTGCATCCTAAAACTTTCCAATCCAAATAATAAAATTGTAATTTAAAAAGCAATTGTTATGGTGACTCTGCCAGATACTGCAACAACCAGGAATCCATACTGAAAATGCAGAGAGTAGTAGCATAATCTTTCTATTCAGAACTCAGATCTTATGAGTGCTTCTGCAAGAAGGAAGAAAGCTGTGTGTGCAGGTGGCCAAGGTACCCAATGTCATCCTGGCCTGTATCAGGAATAGTGTTGCAGCAGAGCCAGGATAGTGATTGTTCCTTGTGCTGGGCAGTGGTGAGACCACATCTCGAATCCTGTGTCCAGTTCTGGGCCCCTCAGTTCTGGAAGGACATTAAGGTGCTGGAACGTGTCCAGAGAAGGGCAGTGGATCTGCTGAAGGGTCTGGAGTGAAGGGGCTGATGAGGAGTGGCTGAGGGAGCTGGGGGCTCATGCTGGAGAAAAGGAGGCTCAGCAGGAACCTTCTCACTCTACAACTCCCTGAAAAGAGGGTGTAGCCAGGTGGGGACCAGGCTCAGAAATGACTGGACATGGCACTTAGTGGTCTGCTTTAGTTCATATGGTGGTGTGGTGGTGATTGGTCACAGGCTGGATTTGGTGATTCTAAAATAATATTGTGTCTTCTTGTACCTGGCTCTTCCCTATTTGAGACAGTTCACAGTTTCTGGGAACTGATCACTTTTTGTTTGTGAAAAGGAGATGGGAGTAATACTCTATAACCATTGAGCCCCAGAATATGTAACATCATTGTCTGCTGAGTGAAACTTCCATCACCAAGATGTAAACTGAGGGTGACAAGGTGTGGACACTTGATTCTGACCAGAGATGGTCGTGCAAGCACATCCAGGTCTGAAATGCAGCGCTTAGTCCATTCTATGACATTTTATTCATCCATGTGTACTTTTGGCTGTTGACTGTTGCTGTTTACATCACCTGCCACATAGCATCACCCCACAGCAAATTCAGAGCATATAGGAGAGAACTGAGAGCAAAGCAGGGTTGTAAGGCAGACTCTGGCCTCTGCAGTGTAGTGGTCTGGGTCACAAAGTCTGGGTCACCAGCTCCTCACCAGAGAATCTTAGCTACACATCTATGAAGGTCACAGATTAAATTTTGTACTGTTTTTATGCTGTTTAATGAAGTTTGGCGGTAAGTTGCTACTGTAACTGTATGCAATCATAATAAAAAGCAGCTATATATTTTCTCTACTCTGATGCAGCGTATCTTCACACACTGTGAGGCTGCTTAAAAGCACTCCAATATTTTAACTTTGCTATGGGTGGATGAATAGACTATGGATAATGGGCTTGTAGTCTGAATTTAACAGTAACTGCTGTAGAATATAAAACACACTGAGATAGAAAGCAGTATTTTTTAATGCACCGGCAGTATCTCCTACTTTATATAACAACTATAATTGGAAATATTCCATTTAAATTGTGTAATTCAAATTGCATTTGTCTGAGTACTTGAAGTTCTACATCCCGGTAACTTGGGTTTTATCTCATCATGTTAATGGTAATTCATTTTCTCATCACTAAGAAGAACAGGTACAAAGAAAAAGAATTTAAGAATGTATATTGTCCATTGTGAGTTACATGCCAATAATACTGAAGAAGCAACCACACCTCAACCAAAAAAAACCCCAAACTTTCATTCAATTCAGTCATAATTATGTTGTTTATATTGCATGTACATTTTGAGGGTTGTGAGTAAGGGATGAAAAATCCTAACTGAAAGAAGACCTCTGAACACAGTAATTGCAAACTTTCACTACAGTCTTGAGAAGGCAAGAGTGTCTGTTGCAGTTGTATACAGGCAAAAAATCAGCCTGTCAGCCTGTCAGCCTGAAATCCCAACATCTCTAGTGTTCTGGTTTTTTCTGTTGTTGGACACATCTAATAAGTCCAAGAACAATGCAAAAGGGAATGTTTTCATAGCAAGTCATAATAAAACCCCCCAAACTTCTGCAACTTTTTGTGTTTGCACCATTTGCTTTCTAGGTTTGTATTGCAGTAGCATTTCTTTAATTTAATTTTAGGTAGATTTTCCTACTATGATTTCATAAAAATGTGTAGTTGAGAAATCAGGAGATCTTACCATTTGACAGTAACAAACACAAATTCTTGTATTTCTTTAATAGCACATCTTTCTGCTAAGTGAAAAATTTTGTCGAATCTGGGATGTGTTAGAAGAAAGGTCAAATAATCTAGCATTATTACTCACCATGCTGCAATTATTTAATAAAAACCTTATCCATCTTAATGCATATAGGTACAATGTCAGAAACAGGATATTTCTGTGAAAATTGTAACTCTACAGTTTTTTAGTTTTGTTTCACAGAATCTTCAGCTTAATTTTACTGAGCACTGAACATACATATCACATATATGTGTCTATATCCTTTACACAATTACAGGTTATTTTGATAACATTAAGTAGATGAATAATTTTAGATTCTGTTAGAGGTGAATGCTGTAGAAGTAAAGAATTCAGAATGAGTGAAAATTTGTCTGGCATATTTGAGTGCTTTTATTTCTCTTCACTGTATCCTAACTGGTCCCCCGTTTAGCAAAAGCACTTAAATATGATATGCTTTTAAATATACTTTATATGATATACACTTGTTCTGCTGACAGAAATTGGGTCAACTCTAGTTAGGTTAAATGTGGTCTGTGCATGAAGTTTACATATAGACACTGGAGTTATTTATGATCATCAAGCTGTCTAGTGACCTTGCCAGAACCAACCAAAAAACTTTTAATCAGTATCAGCTAGTGGGAAACAAGTGACTTGTGTGGTGTGGGGGCAGCGTGTACCAATATTTCAATATTTAAGCTAAAACTGAGAAGACTTGAAGTGAACTTCTCTCTTTTATCAGATACAATGTAGTTCCTTAAAATTAATTGTGTAAAAAATTGAGTGAGGTGTGAAAAACTTGTTCTTCCTTACTTGACCTTACTCCCACCTTGCAGTTGTAATTTGCCAAAATATTTCCAGTAAGAGAAATTAATCCAAATACTTTAAAGAATAAAGATCACTTTTTCGTCTGGGGTAAATCAGAAGAGCTCCATTAAATCAATGAAAAATTAATAGCTTTTAATGATAAAATGTCAAGTTCTTGGAGTTGCTATTTGTTAATTTTGTATATCTGCACTATATACTGCTTGCATAACTCAAGTTGCTTTTCTGTGCTGTTTTCTTTAATTTTACTTTCTTCATATCCTTAAGAGGAAGAGTCAAACTGTATAATCCTGGATCAAGAAAAATCTTCTGATATTTTAATGGGTTATTCTGTTTGTACTTTGACTGCTCTGAGATCATCATTAATATGAAAGCACACTTTAAAAAGTTGCTGGGCTTCTGTAGAACACTTTCTTACTTATCTTCTAATCCTTCAGGTCTTCACCCTTCTTGAATTGGGGTATTACAGCTTCTGCTCATGTTAGTTTTTGGTAACCATATTTGCTCAGCTTCCAGTTGTCAACCTCTTAAAAATATGGGCTATTCTGATTCTTTGGTTGAAATGAGCTGTTACTACAGCAACAAGATTAGTATGGCAGCTGTATTTTTCCATCTTTGCACACTTTATACTCTTAACAGGTCTGAGTCAACCCCTTGGTTTTTTTTGGTGGTGGTTTGTGTCTTGTTTGTTTGTTTGTTTTTACTACTTGATTCTCTAGAGAAAAGATCTTAGCAATAGTAATTCACTCTGTGCTTTCATGAAACTCCTGACATTAACTGCTGCTATTTTTAAAAATAAATTAATCTAGAGTAGTATAAATTAGATATATACTAATCTAGAGTAGCATAAATTCAAAGTATTTATTTGGTAATGCTCAAATTAGTGATTTTGAATCTATGAATTTGATGAGGTTTAAATTTACAGATGGTCTGAAAATTCTTTGTGGTGGGCACAGGCATTTAGCCCTGATGCTCAGACAACTTCTTGGCTAAATCTTGACAGCAAAGCAGATCTGGTCTGTGATTTTTAGTTGATGTCTCAACATTAATAGAATTATACTAGGTTTTTATTTTCTTTTTTTAAACTTTTGAATATATTGAATGTTTTTGAAGCATTTAAAAACCCTTGATAAATGGCAGAGAAATCTCTGAAGACCTTTAAGGGAGAAATTACAGTTTATCTACGTATATAGTTGAACACAATGAAGTCTAGATGAGTTTTGCTATTACTAATCCAAAACCTTAATAGGAGAGGAAAGAGGAAAAAAATCAAAAATCTCCAAGTCACACACATACATATATAAAAATTATATATTAAAAAATAGAAAAATAATCTTGATTTTAATTTTAACCATTTTCAGATGTACTTACATACTTTCTCTCTTAAAGCTTGGAATAATCATTAAAATCCACATTTCCCTTTTTAATTTTCCTGCTTGCAGCACCAGGAATTTTGAGAAAACATTCACCTGACAAAAACCTCATGGTAAAATTGTTAGAAATTACAACATGGACTCCCACATCCAACTCCTTCAAATATGAAAATGGTGCACTTGATGGCAGGGGATGGTTGACATAGTATTGGAATCCTACTACATTGTTATTGTTATTGTTATTATTATTATTATTATTATTATTATTACTACTACTACTACTACTAGTACTACTATTATTACTATTGCTATTACTATTATTACTGTTATTGTTAAATAATAATAATACTGAGAATAGAATTGCAAGATGTTCTGTGGCAGCTCAGGGGGAGCTGCTGGTCTCACCAGAAAGATCCAGTGTCACAGCTCTTTTCCAGGCTCATCTGGCTGACCAGAGCAGAGCTTGTGGCTCCTGGGCTGCAGTTGCATAACAACGGTCCAGACACAAGGCCATTTACAACCAAAGATTAAGATAAAGATTGGGAAACAATAGTAAAAAAAAATGTAGGCAAAGTCAATTCTCAAAATTTATTTTTATCATAATTGGGATTTTGATGATTAGTCCTAAACATTTATTAAAAGTTGCAATGATTTACAATACCCTATTTTTTGAACATAGCTTTCCCTGAAATAAGCAAGTCTTGTATTCAGTTCCTCTGTGTGAAAATGGCATAAATAGTCCTAATTGTAAATATGCCTGAAAAGATCTTCTTTGTTTTCAAAATTAATATTAAAACATTAAAAAAAATTTAATTTGCATTTTATTATTGGGGTTTTTTTAGTAAAAAATTGACATGTATGAGAACTGCACAGAAGTTCTTGCAGTCTGATTCCACTCTTTTTCTCTTACATCTTTCTAAATCATTAATGAGTTGATGAAAACTAAAGGAAACTTGTGTCCAGCCTACAACTGTGGACAGATTTCAACTGAAGATTTTAAATTGGTGCTCTGGACTGCAGAAGAAACTAGTTTCTTAAAAAATGAAACCTACCTCAAATTTATACTAATTTAAAGATTAAAGTGAAAAGAAAATGTGGTGTGCTATCTAGCTACTAAAATATGCAAGAAAAAGTGCTGAAAAAAGTAGCATCTGGAACACAAGCTATTAAGGATTTCAAAACAGTTTCATCAGCTTTTTTTTCTGACTGAGAGTTTAATAAATCAGTTGCTTTTGCTGAAATAATTTTGGATTTCAGAACACATTTCTTTTAGGCACAGTATAATGAAGAAGAATATCTTACATTTACAGTCAGAGTCTCAAAGCTTGTAGTCAAAAGGACAGATTTAGCAATAAACAATGTCTGTCTCCTCATTTTTTATGGCCACATGATACGTGAAAGCTTTTCAGCGTCTTCTGTTTGATATGTAACATAGGACTCTGACTGAAACTAAGAAACAAACACAGATGATCCAGTTTAGTGGGAATACTCGGAATATTTCTGTAAGAAATATAAAAGAGGTAGTCATAGATGAGTAATAAATCCAGAATACCCAAATGACTGATCTGATCAAGAATGCAAATAGTCATTTTCTTATGAGGCAGAAAATAAAAATATTTTCTTTCTCATTCCACCCCCTTCCCCCCCGCCCCGACCCCATCCCTCTTTGGTATGTTTTTGAGAATCCCACTTGCATTAATAACTATGTTCCACATCCCTCTTTCATCAATGAGAAATTTAGTACAAAGAGAAACAGAGCAAGACCTTGGTTTTTTGCAACACTGAATGTCTCACTATTGAAATTTTGTATACATAAATCACCAAGAGGAAACTGAAACCCTTTGACTGCTGTATGGGAGTTTTGGGGGAATATTTGCTTTGCCTAAATTCTCAATTGCCTCCAGTTCTGTCTGAAACTGGAGAGGAAGAACTGGGGTCATCACAGATGTGGAGAAATGAGTAGGTTAATTTGAAAAACAAGTTAGTGAACACATTGACTCACTGTGTGTGAGTACACTTAGTTTCTTTCATGCAGTACAAAGCTAACTAGGAAAATCTTGCAGCATGATGGGAGTGCCCAAAGACCATGCAATGCAGCTTAGTAGATCATAGAAAACATATTTATGAATTTGAACATTTTATTTTCAAACTGTGAATAGATGTTCTTAGATGACTTCAAACTTTCCAAGGCTGCAATTTGTCTGTATTTTTGCACTTTTGCTCTAATACGCTAAGAGCGCAGAAAAAGCTCTGTACTGATACGACCTTTCTTCACGAAGTTTTGACTGGTATGAAGAGGAATGCTCCAGTTTGTAAATACTTGCAGCAGGAAATAAGCTAATCTGGAAAGCAGCAGCAGCAGCCCTGTGGCACATCCAGCCCAAAAGGCTGCTCTGCTCTCCCGCCTTCACTCCTCAGCTTCCCCAGACCATCCATCTCCATTGGGTGGAGAGGCGCTGGGGAAATCTGCCCTGGAGTCAGGGCAAGGCAAGCTTAGCCAAGGGCCCTGGCAATGGGAGGACATGCCTCTGGCTGGGAAAGGCTTCATCCAGGCTTGGCAGGGGCTGGCACAAGGCAGAGAGATATGGAATTGGGCTCGGATGGGCATCTATGCCCCTTTGGAGGTTGTCTCCAGCGTGGAAGGGAGGGAGGAAGAGCAGGAGAGGAAGCCCTGCTCTGTTCTGCACCTGCCCAGTGCTGAAGCCAGGTTGGGTGTCACACCATGGAGGAGGGGTGATGTCCTGCTGTGAGGCCTGGGGAAAGAGGTGGTGTGTCCAAGGCCCCAGATACCTCCTTATGTTTTCCACTTGACACAACCTTGATTAGCACAGGGTACCTGGCAGAGATGGGGAAGGTGAAGGAGTTTGCCAGGGGTAAGTCAGCACTGGCAACATTTGCGAGGCTTCAATCCGATGAGAATGCCTTGATTTCACTTGTAAAATAATTTAATTTGGGCATCTCTGGTCAAGATCACCTACCTGTACAACAAGAATATCTGGAACTTTTATCTGTGGTTGCAGTTATTGTTTGTTCCTTCATTTTACTTGCGTGGAGTTGCATCAGCATCTCGAGGAATTTTGTATACATGGCTTCAACTGGTTTTTTTCGGAGTTTAAGAGCATTATTTGTTTTCAATGGAATCCATTCAAACCTTGACAAAACATTCCTGTGGGTTACAACAGAGGTACTTTCATTGCAATGCAGTTACAGCAGAATTGCTCTGCAAGCTCCCTTTCAATAACTAACTAGAACTAATTAACATTACTGAGTAATTCACTACGTAAGTGTATTATTCATTGTCTTTTCTCATTGTAATACTTTTACTGAATGCATTAATGTTACAAATTAACTCTGTTGTAATTACACCATAATTAGGCGCACAATAATACAAGCAGGAAATTAGTGGTAATTGGTAATAATAAACAATGTTACTACTCTACAATTGTAATTGTAATTACCAAATAACTGTGCTTTAGCTATGTAATTTGAAGGGATGCCAAAAAATAATCCTTCCACCTCTGTCTGAAAGAGCTTTTGTACACACACATATATTTAATAGATATTATATTAATTAACAAATTTTTAATGCAACAGAAATAAGGCTAATTTTTTGCCTCGCTGTAGATACATCTGTAGCATATTCCTGTTTACTCAAGAACCATCCCAGTATATATCTGTTATTTCCATGCCACAACTCATTTCTATTTTCAGTTTTAGACTTCCTAATGCTAGCATTCAGTATCAGGTATGGCTACACTATTTTTGGGATATTTGTTAGAATATTCTCTATATGACAATCAAACAGGATTCTGGAAAAGAGCTACGAGAGCTGATGTGATGAGTCCATATAGCTATCTAGATGAGTCCAAAACTCCTGTCACTGTGTGAATGAATTCACAGTGGAAAGAAGAGTAGGATTAACTATGACACTCTGAGGCCCAGTTGCTAAATGTAAGCTCAAGCATGTTATTTCTGTTTGTGGCTTTGCTGATGCTCCCGAGTAGATTAATGATTTCCCACCTTTTCTAAAACAGTTTGAACCCCCTTAGCAGATGGTGCTTGTCAATACTTGGATTTTATTTCTGCAAGTTATATGTGAAAGGAAAATACAGAGATTTCCATGCCACCTTCTGACTCTTTCCAGGATGTGTCCCCAGCATTGCAATAGCATAAAAGAACAGAATCCAGGTTTGGTTTATGAAGCAGAAGAAACTACATGGAGATCAAGGAGAAGTCAGGTTAAGCTCCCTTATAGATTATGTCCCATGACATCCATATACAGGAAGCCCATTCATTAACTGAGGTTGTTAGTATGATCCTATAAACTGATTGCAAGAGTAGTGTTGTGTTCTGTTTCCTGTGATGTCTTGTATGCTCTGATAATCTTAGTGTTCTAGAAATTATTAAATGTGAAACAAAACTCCAGGGCTTTCTTACGAGCAATTAGGGGGAGTTTGTGGGTTAGAGGTTAACTTGGTACAAAAAGAAATGTTTCTTCTACTGATTGGAAAATGCTTTTCAGTCTTCACACATCTGCCTATTGAGCCTCATCAGTATGCATTTTGAAAAATACATTGAAAAGGAGAGAATGATAATGCTATATCCTGATTTCCTACGTTCTGCAACAGCAGCAGGGTTAGTGCAAGAGGGAAGGAGTAACTGGTTATATACACCTTGTCAGAAATTTAAAACATGCATATTGATTTACTGTAAGATATAGCCAAGGAAATTTGAATCACTAACTAAACATTTAGCAAATCTAGTATAGGCACAAATCACTTTACTGTAAAAGACTGACAGAATATTTTAATAACATATTTTGCAAATTTAGACGTTGCCACTAGTCAGCTGGGGAACTTGCTTAGTAATAAATATGGTAACAGTTCCTATCTGCTGTTTCTATTTTTACTAATATGCCCATTTTTTAACCAACATTGCATGTTTGAACAAAAGCAGGTTTTACATAGATAACTTTAATTGGCATTCTAGTAAGATGACATGAAGACCCACAGGATGTTTCCTGCGATACATTTCTATTTAGCTGGTTTTACTTGTGCTTTAGTATATTGGCTAATATTTATTATCCTTTATTTCTGCAGGATCAAATTTGCATCTTCCATTTATCAACATTTTGTATTACATTTCTACTGTGAAGTACTTGAAACATATCTAGTCCTCTTTTAAAAATATAATCACTGGATATGAAACTGTGGTCCAGGCATGCAATAAGAATCTTGGGCGAAGTTTGCCCTTAAATTCCCAAGGGAGCTGAAGCAAGATCTTCTGACTTTATCCAGAATTTAGCAAAGATTTGGACAGAATGTAAATTTGACAATCCTCTACTGCTAGTGTGAAATCTATTGTTATTGAGCATGGAAACGGTCTAAAGATTTCCCCCATAGTTGTGAGACATAACGTTCACTAGTTGAAAGGGCAGCCTAGCATGTCATAGGGATGGGTTATATGTGCTCAGACTAAAGTGCTAGACAAAATATGAGAAATTATCACCCTCTAAAGTTCTCTGAAAATATTTTCAGCTACTTAAAATCCTTCATAATTAATAAAGTATTTGGTTTCTCAGCATTATTTGCCCAGAACACTGCAAGATGTGCATTTTTTTGTTTCTTTCTCTATTTTTCTGCCAAACTCCAGCTGAACCTATACCTTTAGCATTTTAGCCCAGTAAGTAATTCCTGTCCCCAGAGCTGTTATAAAAAGTAAATTCACAGCAGAAGCTCAGCTCATGTAGGCTACTTGCTGCTCAGCATTTAGTGTTGAAATACAGGTGGCTGGGGATTTTTCTAAAACAGATAATTCTGAACTCTGCTAGGCAAACACTGTGATAAATATGTTTATTTTACGATACAGCTCAGGACATAGTAAATAATTTTTCTAATGCCATAAGATGGATAATGAAAGGGGAATGTGTTGATAATATGTGATTGGGAGACACTGAATGATGACACAGCTATGGTTGTTAAAATAAGGATTAATTACAAGAATTTCTGTATGAACTGGGGTGGTTATTGAAGGAAGGTTGGATATAAAAATGATAGCTTTTTTAATGTTGCAAGTCTACATCACCAGAGTTATGTGGCATTGGGAAGAAGACAAATGCAAAAGAGCCAAGTGCAGAAATGAAGGACAAGTGCAAAATCTGTATGGATGAAATATGGAAAATAGTAATATTTTGTAAAAGGTGTTGCTAGATTAATCTAGAGTGCTGTGGACAATTCTGTTCATCCATGTTCAAGAACAATGTACTCAAACTACAAACACAAATAATGGGTATGAATATTTGGGAAAGAGACCCTGAGGATGCTATGTGAGTTTGGCAAAATGAAATCTAAGAGCAGATGTTTATCTTTTAAAGGTGCATGAAGACAGGTAAAGATTACTGAAGAAGATCTACTGAAGAAGAAGGTCTATTTAAACTAAAGCTCATTGTTAGTGCAAGAAGTGGGTAAAAAACTGGCCTTGATTCAAACCTACATTTAGAATTCAATGAAAGTTTATATATCTCAGAGGAATTCTGTTTTGAATTTTGAACCTTTTTGTATTGGGAGAGGGTGACTGAGTTATGCTTAGTAGCTTCCTACCTGATGCATTTATGGATGGAACTGCAGGAAGGTGACCTCTGTAATATCAGAGAATGAAACCCAGTGGCTTGGGAAATTGTTCTAGTTCTAAGTTGTGCACACACAAGCTGTGCCAGTTAACTCTTAGCTTAGACTCTCCTGACTGTCCTGGCATATGTAGTCAGACATCAGAATATGGTTTGTTCACCTGCTTGATTTTAATGCTTTGACAAATATGCTGTCTAGTAGCTCAGCATCTCATAGACATTTCTGGGGGTGTTTGATTGTGAGGGCAACTGCTGCAAAATCTGCAATACTGCAACTGCCAAATGTATATTAAAAGAATTTTTATAGATTTCCCAAGGTTAAGCAGAAATGGTTTTGATGTTTGAGGCTCATGAGGCTGTGACTCATATTAATGACAAATGGCAGTAATACAGCTCTTGCAAGCAATTTTCAAGCCAGACATAATGCACAAAAGCCTAGCAGAAGATTTGACAGCAGATGATGAGTTTACATTACAACTTTAGATTATGCTTAATGGTTCACATGTAGATTGGGGAATAATAATGGAAGGCAAGTGCAGCCTTGCACTGTGGGGAACTTCTGGCTTTTGGAGAACCTTGAAGTAGA
Source organism: Aleadryas rufinucha (assembly GCA_013397815.1). Taxonomy (NCBI): domain Eukaryota; kingdom Metazoa; phylum Chordata; class Aves; order Passeriformes; genus Aleadryas; species Aleadryas rufinucha. The sequence continues at coordinate 145,400 of VZTH01001010.1, read as the reverse complement.
TAAAGACGTGGATAAATAGGAAAATCCTGACTGAGATCAAATTTAAAAAAGGCACTACACAGAAGGTGGAAGCAAGGATGGGCTTTCCAGGAGGAATATAAAGACATTGCTCCAGTGTGTTGGAATGGACAGCCAAAACTCAGCTAGCACTGAAGTCAGTGACTGGTGTGAAGGGCAACAAGATGGACTGCTGTAAAAACTGAGGGCATGCAGGAGACTGAGGCACATGGGGCTTGTTTTGCTCGCTGGTGAGGCCTGACAGTTCTTCAGGCTGACACAGAACCTGTGGGGATGCAGCACTGTGCCTTGTGCAGGAAGGACTTGGGGAGTACATGAGCCAGTGTACTGGCTGTAGGTGGGCAGGTTTTTCTAGTGGGGGGCTGTTGGGGTCCCACTGGGAAGATCAGCCAGGGCTGCTCTGTGCTGGATGCAGCTGCTTCCAGCCATCTCCAGCTGACCCAGTGCAGGGCATGGCTGAGCCCCACAGCCGATGGCAGTGCCTTGGGAACAGCAGGATTAAGGGAGGGCAGAATAGTGGGTGGAACAGTGAGAGAGACAGACCTTACAGCTCCAATGGGAGAGACAGAAAATGGAGTGCTACATCGTGATGGAGAAGACACTTACTGTGGCCTATAGAAAACCAATGCTAGGGCAGATGGATACTACTGAAGGAACTGCAGATCCCATGGAGACCCCACCCTGGAGCAATGGGAAAGTGGGAGAAGAAAGGAGCAGAGAGAAACAGCTTTGTACTGATGGTAGCCAAAGTCCTCCATCTTGTAAGGACTTAAAAAGCACAGCTGCCTGTCTCCAAACACTGCCAAGGCCACAGAAGGAACTTGCTGTAAGATCAACTGCTGAAGCATGAACTTGACATAAGCACAGACAGGAGAAATCTGCAACAGGAAGGAGCTAATTCCAGGCCTGGTGAAGCAAGCTATGGTTTACCACATCCTGGTTAATGCATCCAGACAAAAATGCCCACTGTGGCAAACTGAGAAAACAAGCAACTGCTCACACATATATCACCCCAAGTTATGGGATGGCATCTGTGACCACCCTATGGATACCCAGAACTTGGACTGTATAAAGGTGGTACCCCCAGAAGAATGACCCTGGACCCCCATAACTGAGAAGCCTTGTGTGAAGAAGGACCAACGTGAAGCCTCTGGATCCATGGGTGGTGACTATCTTCTTCTTGATCTCTCTCTCTCCCTCTTTCTCTCCCTCCCTCCCTCTCCCCTCTTTTCTATTTCTAGATAGAAATATCTCTACCTCACATTTACTGTTAAATAAAATCCCTATTATTCACTTTGGCATATGGTCTCATTTGCACCTTAATTTGGGCAGAGGCATCTCTTACTAATAGGATCATAACACACCTCCTGCCTCTCCTCACCTTGCTGAAGGGGCTGATTAACTTGTGGGTATAATAAGAGGGAAGGAGTGGACTTTGGAGTGATGGAATAAAAGCTGGGAAAATGTGGAGGAAAGGTGTTTCTTTTAAGTGTGTGAATATTTTCCCTATTTGTGTGTAAAATCCAGATTTCCTTTACAAGTGTAAAGGGGAGAGTCTCTGCTCTGCTGAATTGTGCAGCTCTCCCTATGCACAGAACTGCTCAATGTTGACTTTGTCCAGAAAAAAATGCCCTTGTCTTGAAATACATGGGTAGTCTGAATTCTGTGATGCTCAACCTACTCCAGCAAACCATATGATCATACACATGAAGCTGAAGAATGAAGCATCTCCCACATCCTATGGAGTTTTCCAGATGTTCAGTAATTGAAAATAGAGCTATTTAAAAATTATCAGACTTGTGAACATTCTGATGTTTTGTGAGTAGAACAGGATGAGATGCACAGAAAAATATTAATTTCTGGGTCTTCTGGTATGTTTACCTACTCTTACAGGGCCTTAGTGGGATCCTAATTCACAGTTTTGCTGATGCCAAGGTGTAACCCAGTTTGTTCTAAGCAAAAATTAGGTGAAATCTTAGTGAAAAATACACTGGTTTTGAGCTGGGTTGAATTAGAAAACATTTTAAGAAACAGAACAACTAAGCTTTCTGCATAATATCTGTACTTTTGACCATCCTGGGAAAATCATATATTTACATTTGTTAGTTCTGGTTTTTGTCACCTTGACAAATGTCAAATGTTTTTACTAAAAAATAGCTTTTGCAGTATTGAAAATATTAATTGATGTGGAAATGGTGAAAAATTCCCTCTTTTGACTTTATTAAAAAAGCTGTATTTTATATCAGTGGGCAAAATGAAACTGCAGTTCTTTCTACCCCCTTTCAGTCCCCTACTGTTGATTATTCTGCACATTGTTGTGGGTTTTTTATTTCCTCAGTTGGAGGCAGGAGGATTTAGAAAAAGAAAAATAGTCTTTACTTGGTTTGGGGGAAAAATGTCACGGAAAAGAAATTTTTAGAAGTTTATTTAAAACTTTGAGTGAAATGATTGTTGAAAAAATCTTGGGAAACTATGTATCTTTTACTATATCATTCTTATAAATAACTGACAGCAGTGCTGTCCTGCCTATGCCCAATTGAACTTCATTGTGAGCTAGGGGAATTCAGTATTCTGTGTAGAATTCCACATCAGCAAACTATGCCACTTTTCCCTTCTTGGGGAAGAGAAGCAAACCATTTTTTGACAACTGAATAAACGAACAAGGCTATGGCTGTTGGATAGGTGGGTTGTTTTACCCTTCTGGAGCACTGAGCAATGTACAGCAGCAATCTTTTGTTTTGATGCAACAGCCACTTGCTTGGCTCTGAAGATTTTCATTATTTCCATTGCAATATTTTCCTAAAGATTAGGTCTATTTCTGTTGGTGGGGTTTTTTTAATTTGTTTGTTTGTTTGTTTTGTGTGTATGTGTTTGTTGTTTTTGTTTTTGTTTTGTTTTTTTTGAGCTGCAACATAACATTTTGAGCAGAAACCATTTGGAGTTTTATCATCTTAGAATTTTGAAGTCAGATCTACTATTTTCTCTTTTTTTAGTCAAATTTCTGAATTATCCAGTGTCTATTAAAACTGAAATTAAGGGGCAATTACTAAGCTTTCTTTTATATACAAAGGTGGTTATAGTGTTAAGTGGGTCCTAGTTAAAAAGAGAGTAAACACTCCAAACAACCTCCCTTCACAACTCACAAGTGCTCAGTTTGCATTCTCCTAAAGTCAGTTTTGATTAAGGTTATCTTGGATATTTATGCATTTCAGCCCTTAGATTATCAATTTTCACCTTTTTTTTCCTAAAATATCTCACTGGGAAATTATTAAAAATGCAACAACTGCCTTAGATTTTTTTTTCAAATATAATTTTTGAGTCTGTTTGTACTGCATGTGGTCTTCTTTGTGTCTTTGCTCTCATTCCTTTATTAAAACGAAAAGATAAAATTAGGGAATAGCTGATGAAGGAAAGACATGCATTGTCTTCACAAGATTGTAGTGTAAATAAAAACAGCAGATGCTGATATTTCTGTAAAGATTTAAGAAATTTATTTTCCTGTTTGTTATCTGATGTTTCAAAGTTAATCAGTTTTAAAAATTGGCACAGGTTTATGGCCTGTAGGTGTGTTCCTTTAGTTGAAACGATCAGCATACTCTGTTTTTCATTTTATTTGTTATGGAAAGACAAAAAATCAGAGGCTATACATTCCTTTGTCTGCATTTTGGGAGCTTTTTGGTTCAGATTTTACCCCTCTTTTTCATCTCTTTCTTCTTTTTCCTCTACCCCTGGTGTTCCAGGTTTTAATCAAATCCTTAGTGTTACTTAACTGCAATTTGCGTTTAATGGATTTAGGCTTCAGTTAAATACTTCTGAAGTAAGAGGTTTGGAGGGGTGTTGTAATAGAGCTTCTAGGACTGAAGACGTAGAGAAAGCTCCAGGGCTCAACAGCTCTGAAATTGTGCTGCTCAGTGTGGAAAATGGCAGCTTGCTTTCCATCAGCAGAAAAATGCCTCCCCCATTTGAATAATTATACACGCTTTGTCTTAAAGCGATTGTGTTTAATGTAAGATAATACTTGGGAAAGGTCAGATCATTATTCTGACTCAATTGCTCATTTAAACTAGATACTTTCAGACGGCATTTGGAAGAAATTTGTGTCTGGGGAGAGAAAGTAGGGACTGAGAGATTATTTTTTCCTTTCCCAGATCTGCTTTGTGTCCTCATCCTTCTCATATTAATATTGTTTCCATCTGTGGTTAGCTACTGTGTTTTTTGATGCAGGACTGTGGCAAAGTTTGTGAAACAAAATGATGGATCACTGACTTAGAAAGTCTGGCTTTTTATAAGAATTTACACTATGTCTTTGGACAAAATATTTTTGACAGAAACAGCCTTGACACTCTCTGAGAATGGCAGATGCTCTGTTCTGGTGGCAACGCACTTTGCAGTAAAGGGGAAGCACCAGGGGCAGTTTTTCCACATTTTCCATCACCATCAAACACCTGAGCAGGACACCTCACCCTGCCTGACCCTGAGGCACTTTTTAACTGTGTTCCTGCCTCAGAGCCCCGTCAGATTTGCCTGGATTTGTTCAAAGATTGTAATGACTTTGGCAGCAAGAAAAAAATGGAAACAAAAGAAGTGAGAGGGAACATAAGAGCTCAATTGAGTGTAAAATAGAAGGTGCAGTAAAGAAAGATTACCTGATAATTATCACACTGAGCTCTTGGTTGCTAATGCTCAAGAGCATTAGCAGGGAGCAAGAACATTTTTGTTATGACTCCTTAATTTCTGTAACCTAACCTTTCCTGCCAATGTGGACATTTTCCCACACTGGGTGTACACTTTGGCTGAGTATTTTAGGATAACTTCAGCTAAAAAAGGATCAGCCATTTCAACGGAATGAGATAAGGGAAAAAAACACTCACCAACATATTTATAACCCTTTAGTTGCCAAGTTCTAATGCATTTATGGGGTAAAGCAGAGATGCAACATTTGAGATGTAGGTTGGTTTTATGACAAAATATCATAAAGTTTGCCTTTTTCTACTTTTCAAAAAAAAGTTTTTCCTCTTTGGATAAATTATATGGCTTTGGAAATAAATTGCTTTGCCCATGTTCTGTAGAGACTAGTGTACACATGGTGGGTAAATACATTAGAATTCATATACAGAGATTTTCTCTATACCATGCATGGTGGATCTGAAAATTTCCTAGAGCTACTTTTCCTTATTTTCAAAGCTGTGGTGTGACTGAACACAGAAATAAAAAGCAAGGAGAATTCTTTTTTTCTTTTTCTTCCTGTTTCATAGGGATGCAAAATATGTATAGACATAGGGACAATTACTGGAATAGGTTAGAAGAAGAAACTGTAATATATTGGAGGGAAGAGCAGGAACCAGATTGCGCAGGATTCATTTGAAAAAAATGTGGGAATTGAGTAAAGAAGCTGATGATAAGTTTACTCTGCTGCATGAATGGAATGCTGAAGGATGCTGTGATGGTACAGAGAAACTGAATTTGAATGTAAATTTGAGGGCAGTAGAAAGAGCATTGTGAGGAAGGGAGTTTAAAGCCGGTGGGGAGAACCTGAGAATTGGAGTAAATTTTTTAAGAAAGACTCAGATTCAGATCCCAAAACCAGAATATGATTGATGAGACTGAGCACAAAATAAGGGACTGGATGGGTAGAGAGGGGAAACAGGTGAATTCAAGTACAGACAATTTGAGGTTGGGGAGCAAGTGCAGAAGGTATTTTGTGCATGGCAATATGGGTTATTCCCAGGCTGGGAAGGTGAGGGAAGAAAAAGAAGTTAGAGAGGACAAAAAGTTGTGTGTGTGTGAACCATCCAGACATATTTGCTGATCGCGTTTATGGCAAAGTGGTACTATTATTTGTTAACTGTGGGAAAGATTTTTCCCTTCCTGCTGCCATGTAATTTCTCCCCACCCTTGCAGCAGATATCTTGGATTTTTGAGGTGCTTGTGTAGGCAAAATATGTAAAAGAGTGCTGTCAGTGTTTTGTCATGCTGAATAATATCCTGGGCCAGCCTGGTGAGTATGGTAAGTGGTTGTTTCTTAATTCTGTGCACTATTAAGATCTTATATTCTATTTCCCCAGTGTGGAAATAGAAGTAATGCAGCCACTGATTTAGTGAGGTATTAATAGATTTGCAAGTGTATTTTCCAAGAAGTTGTTTTCACAATTCTGTGAAAAATACCATTCCTTTGTTCTGCAATGTTGGATTTGTTTTCCTTACCTATTTTCTTGGAACTCAACAAATAAGAGAAAGTCTAGGAAGCCAGCTATATCTGCCTTGCTTCTTGGCTTTTGATGGAACAGATAGAATGACCTTTACCTAAACTGTAGTTAAAACAAAAAATGTGCTCAGAACACTTTCAGATTTTATTTTAAATGTGCTGTCCTGTTTTCTGAAAAGAAAAGAAAACCTTTTAAAGGCAGGGACTTTAACAATTACGAAACTCATCAATCTTGGTGCACACATCACAGTCTTTGAAGAAGTTTGCTTAAGTTGTTCTCAACAGTAGAGAGATATAACTAATCTGGGGACTTTCTATTATCTCCAGTTTTGAAAGAAGCGGCTTGATTTCCTGCAATTGTAATTTAAAGCCAGGTTGGAAATTCCTCCCATTGCTCTTTCTTCCTATTTGAAACTTATTCCAAATTGCAACAATTTTACATCATTAAAAAAAATCTACTTGTGAAGACTTTGCTTTTTCACTCTATATGCCCTTTAAGAATATTTATGGGGTTATTCCCGCTTAGGTGCCCATGTAACTCCCATTAACTTTAATGGGGCTTTAGGTGCGTGCTTGAAGGAATGAATATAGAGTTACTATGTTTGGAAGAAAGAGGACAAGTCCCTTATTCAGCTGAGACTTCATTAGAATTTCAGATGCCAATTTTTAAGAGGGGGCCTAGTGGGTCTGTGTTTCATAAAGTGCCCAGGGCAAAGTAAGTGCTTAATCTGACTGCTGTGATTTCTTTTCTTGATGGTGATATTCAAAATTGAAGTTGTGGTCTTACTCCTAGTGCACTGAATATGTTCATTTTACTTTCTGGTATCTGGGGAAAAAAACTATTTAATTCTTGGCTTTTTTTTTTTTTGACTGCTGAAGTCATTATAAAATGTAAATGAATACATTGTAAGCCAAATCTGAATTACAAATATTCTGTCTGGAATTTTGTGTGAGCACTATGCAAATTGTGTTCATCTTTAAAAACTGTGAGCATGGATAGTATTTTGTAATAAGGCATCTGCTACAGTCTCCTGGTTTTCTTAAACTGAGAAGCTTCTACATTTCAAATTTGGAAAGGCTGTATATATACACATATATGTATGTATTTAGGTGTACATACCATATATATATGTGTGTGTATGTGTATGTGTGTGTATATGTGCATGGTAATAATTTAGAGTGGCTCTTCTTTTATTCCAAAATCACCCAAGTTTGAACACTAAACTTATGTATTTGTGAGGCCTAAGTTTTGTCAATACATGATATTACCAGAGAATTGTAGGGCACCCAAATGTAAGTTGCCAAGAGTTTAATTAAACCTCTGTTGTGAGGTTTTATGTAGCAGTTCCTAATTTAGTATAGAGCAGCTCATAATTTTGTATGTGTATACATAAATCCTCCTTCTGGGGCAGACACTTTAAATCTATAGCTGACAAACTCTGTAGTTCCTAAACTGTGACTCTAATAACTATGAAGAGTCTGTCCTGCTCTCCACAGAATGAAGGGAGGGTGGCAGAAATATATCTTCCTCTTCTTCTGTACAGTAGCAGGGACTTCAGCTGTGTGAGCTGGTACGGGGCTATTTTATTACCTAACAGCTAGTCACACTCTGAGCCAATGGTTTAAAGCCAGATGGTGAATCTCTTCTGTTAATCACCTTCTTTCACTCGGTTACTGTTTAGCTTGGTCCAAAACAGAAAAGAAGAGCTGATCAAAATTTGTAACTCTCAGTACTGAAGAGTGCTTTAGTTTCAGCATCATGGTGTCTTGGAAAGGACATCAGGAGATAGATCTGTCGGTTGTCATCTTGAGCTCAGCAAAGCTTTGTATTCTCACTCGGAGGATGATCAGTGACAGGTACACCTGGCGCCTGTGCAATTGAAAACTTTTAGTTGTCTCGTTGCTCGTCCCTGAGCAGCTGGTATAGCTTTGTCACGTTAGCTCGTGGAGGTTGTGGTAGTGGGAGGTTTTTGTTTTATGAAATCTGCTTTGTAACTTGAGTATTTTCATTGATGTTTAGATGGTCTCCTATTTACAGAGTGCTTTGATAGTTGCTAGAATTGATGCCTTGGAGTGGCTACCTGAAACAGACGCTAGACGAAATTAGAAGAATAAAGGCAGGTTTTTATTGAAGGGCCTTCAATAAGGTACACTTATGGGCAGAGCCCTAGGGCTACACCCAAAATGGACAACGGGTCGAGGCTTTTTCACACTTTTATAAGTTGGGTCCATTTGCGTATCAGGGTTAATTCTCCAATTACAATTTCAGGTAATGAGGTCATTACTCCAAGTTTGTTCCTCCTTTTGGAGGCTTTAGTTTACATATTTTGGTATGTAAACCAATAAAACTTTACAACAAGGTGTCCTTGAGTCCAGGCCTAGAGAGGGTTTGTTATGTCTAACCAGAATGGGAAAGCAGTAGCTAACAGGCTATGTGGAGTTTTAGAGTTACACACTAAAGCAGTACAGGATCTGAAAAACATAAAAGCTGAATCCTAAGGCAACAGAATCTTCTAGAATAACTTAAAATGACCTTGTGGCTGCTTACAGCAACCTACCTGCTGTTAGACCCATTGCAGTCCTTTCCAAGGTGGTTGAACCTCATCAGAAAACTCACAGGTACATAAAATCCTGCCTCAGATACCTTTTGCTTCTTAAATCTGCACTAATCTTCTAAACGTTTTGTAATATTGATGAAATTCCTGTGTACACTCTGCAGGGGTAAGAATTCCTTCTAGATGCCTTACCAATGAGCTTATAGTTTAATGACAAGTTTGCAATCAAATTAAATTTCTTTGTATGGAGGGTTTCTGAATTTTTGACAAAGACAGCTGATTTTCATGTGTTGCATAATTTAAGAGTTATTTTTCATCTTAACACAGTGCAAAACATAAACACTGGTTTAACAATTTCAAGACTATGTAGGTCATATTGTGTATGTGGTTTGATGTTTTCATTTTGTTTTCCCTGTGGATTTCACATGATTACAGAAGTGACAGAAAAAGCAGTTTTAGTGTATCTGCCATTCTTCCTTCTGGGATAATAATGTTTACACTTTTTACAAAAGTTACTTTTAATTGGAAAAGAGAAACAAAAAAAGCCTTCAAAACCAATACTTTGAGAAGCAATACTGCCTTTCAGAGACTTCTGAAAATGAAGTAAAATCTGTCACTTTTATGATGCAGGGATGCAGATCAATCATCAAAACAGGAATTGTTCAGCCCAAAACAGTTAAATAAGAAATTAAAAATAAGGTCATGTATTATTCCAGTCTTTGAATTGCTGTTTTTATTTTTGTTGTTTTTGTTTAGAAAACATTGTAAAAAATTACTTTGGCACAGATTGCAGCACTGTATTCAGCTGTTAAACATATTCTGCCATCTTTTGCAGATTAAAATGTGCGAGTGTGGAAGAAACAAAAATGAAGATGTCATTTTATCCTCAGGTTAGAATAAAAAGAAATGTATTTGAGGGAAAACATGAAAGAGAAATTTGCTGTTTGAAAATGAGCAAAATTTTTATATATAGAGAAAGTTGTCTGACAGTACTCCATGAAGTAAAAAATAAATGAACAAGTAGGTAGAAATTAGAGGAGAAGGAGCAGAATAATAAGATAATATGTGCAGAATCCAAGCCATCTGCCAGAAAGAACCACGGATTTGGTTTAGAAATGAGAAATTAAAAAAAAATCTTAAAAACAAGGAGAGAAGTAAATGGACAAGTTACTGGCACTTCTGAAAGAAAAATATTACTAGGACAGAATTTCTGTCTCTCATGATGGAATCCCCAGTCCTGCTTGTACACTTAATTATACAATCGACTATGCACTTGTTAGTGGCTGTCATGAGGATCCAGATCTGGTTACTGTAAGCACTGTTAAATATGTGTGTACAAATGAGAAAGCTTAGTAGTTACTGTGAGAGCAATTGATAATGAAACATGAAGTATTTTTACTAAGTTGCTTCTCTTAATTTTTTTTTTAGAGTATGTAACTGATGGAAATATGTGCTATTTTTATTTTCCTTGAATAACAAAGACCTTTAGAAATATTAGGTGAATGTGACGCTTTTTGATACTTAGTAGAAGAGATTGATGTGCTGAATTTCCAAAAGTTCCTTCAGAATGCTAAGTAGTTAACAGAATTAATGTTACTAAAACAAATATAAAACTGCTTTTCTGAAAAAAGTTGAAGGTTCAGTTGTAAATATCAAAAAACAACAATTATTTCTCTTTGAATCTACAAATAATGTGTGTGCTCTGAAACACTGTACACACATTTTTGTATTATTAGATTCTGTGAAATAAGATTTAACTTGAAGCATAGAAAAAAACCTTCATTTTGATTTATATATTTTATATTTTTCCCTAATAGAAGATGCAGGTAATTTGAAAGGGTTCCAAGACAGACAGGGAGTGACTTGGAGAAAGAACCTGAAGTAATGTTACATATGCAGGTGGAGAAAGAGATGAATTGGGAAAGTAGAGGCACTGTGTAAAGGACAGCTTTAAATCATGGTAAGGACTGAGTCTGCACAGTCAGATCATGACCTTTGAAGAGCAAGCCTTATTTGTATTAAGCCTTGTTCAATGCTGGTGTAGGCTGTTATTAAATTATTGATTTATCCTCATATCCTACTTGACATGGATTGCTTCAGTTCCCCCTCCATCAAACTATAATAGCACAAGGAAATTGCAAGCATAGCCTTGTGAATCCGTATTTTTGGTTTTTATCACCAACTGCATGCAACTCCCAAACTCAGAGCTTCCAGGCAGCCGTGGTTGCCTTGGTTTCCATTTTTGCTCTGAGACATATTAGAGATCTGTGCTTTATGTAGAGACTTTATAGATTATTTTAATCTTATATAGATTGGCAATCTTTGAAATACAAAAAAATCTCAAAAAATTAAGTTACTTTTTTCTATCCAGCTGTAGGGGGCTGCAGCATGAACAGAAATAGGAACATTCTTATTTCCATGAAATAATTACAACAGGGAGATTACTAGAGTAAGCATGTATAATTTTACACTGACTCCCAGATGTTTTTTTGAGACCTCTGATACTTCGTTAAAATTCACTGATTTCAGCTGGACTCAGTAATTTGTGGCATCAGATCCTAATGACAGAACCTGAACTAAATTATGCCCTAATAATTTGACTCCTTTTTATGGAAGTTTGTCACAGTTTTTACAGCAAAAACCTCTCATAATGTGTGTTTGTGTATATATCTATTTGTGTGTTTCTCTGTATGTGTGTATAGGTTGATTTATTAGCTTTTTATACCAAATATTTTTTTAAGGAGATACATTAAAATATGAAACTTTTTTCCATGAACATACAGCCTATACATAAGCAAGAAGCAAAATAGTGAAATCTGTATCTTAAAGCCAAAGTTATATTAATCTCTTCTCCTGCCACCAACAAGGCTCTTGAAGCACAGTTTTCTCCTGAGAATGAGATCTCAGAGGCTTATTAAATCTGTATTCCTCTCTATGTCCACTTTATTCTGATGATGTTGAAATAACTGTCATAAAAGCAAGTACATGACCTGATTTCAAAACATCCCAATAGCTGAGGAACTGTGATTCCACAAAACAACTCATTTTCTTATTGCTATACATTAAGGAATGTTCAGGATGCCTCCCTATGCAATAGACATCACTTCTACTTTATTTGCCTTGTAGGCATGTCCATAGGAACTTTATAAATCTCTGGAAGCTTTTGTTGTTAGGAATCATATTTATTTCCCTTCAAAAATATAGTAATCCATCATAATTTCAAATACTTTTTAGAGCATGTAAGTTTGTTCAAAACAATCATCATGACTTTTTAAAATTAAGTGATGATATAACATATTGCAAAGGGGCTGTTCTCTGTGACCCACAGAGCTGCAGACTCAGGTGGCAAGGGCTGTCAAGAGGTCACTTATCCAGCCTACTGTCAAAGCAGGCTCGAGTCAGGCTTCTCAGGACCATCTTCACTTGAGACTTGAAAACCTCGAAAGATTACACAGCCTTTCTGGGCAACCTATTCCTAGGACTTTCTTTGTTTATACCCAGTCTGACTGTTTCTTGTTTTGCCTTAGGTGCTTTGCCCCTTGTTCCCTGACATACACTGCTGTGAAGCTCCCAGCTCCCCTTTCTTTACAACCTGCATGTAGGTTCAGATAAATGACTATTAAGGCTCCCCCAAAGAACTTTTTGTGCAGGCTGAATAAGCCCTAGTTCCCCAGCCTCTCCTTGCAGGGCAAGAGCTCCAGCCCCTCACCAGGTTGGTGGCATCTGGCTGGCTTTGCTGTCAGGGCTGGCTCATGCTCCATGTGCTTGTCAGCACAGCTTTCCAGGCTCTTTTCCTCAGAGCTTTCCACATTCAATCAGCTCCTAGCCTGTATCATTGCCAGGAGCCCTTCCTGTGCAGATGGACAAACTTCCATTTGTCCTAATTTAATTTCTTTAAGTTCTTGTTGGCCAAATCCTCCAAGCACTCTGAATGGCATTAAACTAATGTGGGGAAAAGAAGGTGCAAAATTTCTTTTGGTCTGTGTAAATGATTTGTACTAAAATCTCATTTTCTTCTAGAGTGAATATCTCCAGTTGCCATTATGTTTCTCTAGTACTTTTTCTCTTATAAAAATATGGTACATTCTTCTGGAAGCTGACAGATGAAAACAGCTGTTAATTAAAAGATGAAGAATATTGTAAATTGGCCTGTGCATGGAATGTAGTGGGCATGCTGTGACAAAAATAGCACATATGTATTTTGTCATTGGCTGTATGATCATGAATGGAAATTCCTGAGTTAAACTGGTAAGTGCAATAATCCAGAGCATTTAAAATCCCCCTATTTTGTAATTATTATAGCTTACTCCAAAAATGTAGGTTACTGCCTCTAAATGAGTGAAATAGTTTCTCAGTGATAAGATCAGGTTGCAACACTGCAGTGATGTTGCCTGAGACCTCTTTTCCCCATTGACTGGGTTCTGTGCGTCTTTGGAAGAATTGTGGTTTCTTCTGGCTCAGTGGGAGAATGAGACTTACTGACACCAGTGACGGATAAAGGATGTTGTATTGGCAAGGGAAGATATATGTGTCTACTACGTATTTTAAATTACAGGGCAAATTGACTGTTGCCAGAATAAATCCTTACTTATTTTGTTTGTACTGTCTTGAAAAGTTCTTGGGGATCCAAATTAAGAGGATACTGTGTTAAAATACTTTACTTTTGTTCAAGCTACTTAGGCTTGTCTTTTAGCAGGATAGGCACATTTTTCATGATGCATTTCCATTTTGCCTTCAGTTTTTTGGCAAAGGTTTGGAGTAGTTTATCTCTGTTAAACAGAGGGACTATTGTTTAAAGAGCTGGTCTCTGTAGTTTTGCCACTTTATTGCCTCAGCAGCATGATTCCACCTGGTTTGAGGGTGAAGGAGAGAAGCTGTTGTGAAGGGGCTTACAACCTAGCAGTGCTGCAAAAGTGTATGTGCTTAAGGCACAAAGCCTTGTCCAGCTATTTCTGGCTACCTTGCCTTTCCCTTGCAGTAAAACAGATTTTCCTCCAAAGAAAATACTGGAGTCTTCCCTTGAACATTTTGTCTTTATCTGACTGAGACTAAACAGCAACCCCAAAACCTGAGAAAAGTTGGGTTAATACGGCTCTCTTGCATTGCACTGAAAATAAATAAATAGGAAACGTCTTCCCCTTTTCCTTCCCAGGAAAGATCTTGATACCTTAATTTTCTTTTTAACCTTAAAAGCAGTAGTAATATGAACTTCTGTCTTAGGTTACAATGTAAGATGTAATCAAAAATATGTATTCTATCACCATCTGTTGAAACCAGGTGGGGCAGGGTTCTTTATCTCTTCCGTGACATATCCCTGATAACTCCCTCCAGAGAGATATTTTTCTGTTAATGGGATATCAAGCCTCACTGCATGACTCATAAAATTACATCATCCCATTGTGAGATGCTCCGCCCAGGGGGAGGAACCAAGTATTCCTACCTGGATATAATCTGAGGTTTGGAACACCACAAGAAGCCCTTACATACTGGATTCCCAGAAGCCAAGAGCTACATAACCACCACTGGGCCTTCAGGTGAAGACCAGACCCTTCTACAGGATCACCACTTCAACAGAACCACTTCATCTGGACTGCTAGCACCGCCCTGACTAACAGGGTGTCAGGTTGTATCCTGACTCTGTCAGTGTTCTTGTACTATTGCATTTATTTTAATTTTTCTATTAAATTACAATTCTGACTTGCGATCTCCCACTGGTTTGTTTTCAAACTAGTACAACTTCACAATGGTTATTTTTCCTGGAGGATTCCCTGGGGAGTGTAATGAGTTTTCCTTAGGGTAGAAGTGAGGTGTTGAAGTTTTTCAAGAGAGAGACCTATCAATTCACTGTTTATCATGCTTTTGAACTAAATTGCTGCTGGTAAATCATATTTTTGCTCCAAGTTTAAATTACTTCTCCCTTTTTACAGATGACATTGTAATTCCATTGTCTGTGTACCTGTCCTATGGGAATGTGCCTATCTGAGTCTTGTGGGCTAAATTCCTTGAGTACATATATGCTGAAGTCATTTGTTCTTGAATACTCTAGGGAAGATTGCACAAGTTAACTGCATACCAAGGCCACCAACCCTTATTACATCCTCCACCACATGCTGTGTCTGGCAACAGGCATTTTCCAAGGATATGCAACTACTCTCTCAACATATTCTAAGGACTGCATGCACAGCATAACTCCTAAAAGAACTCTGTGGGAAAGCTCACTTGCTTAGTGGTACCCCACTAGAAATAGGTTCCTGCTAGAACATGAGTGGCCTCTCCCATGTAGAGATAACTGTCTCAAACTCTCCCTGGCAGAAGATGAGAACTGAAGTGAGAACCTGTTTCACCCCCACAGGGAAAAGAAGAAATCTCCTACAGCATCTGCAAGCCTCTGGCTTAATACCTTGCACAGAAAGTCTGGTTGCCTACCTAGGATTCCTGCTCTGATGTTCTTGGCTGTGCTCCGACACCATTGACAGATGCCCTGAATCTGCATAGCAACCATCTGTTTAGAGCCCACGAGGCCATCACCAAGCACAGAGGTAACGTGGTGGAGACCTAATGCACACAGCAGATGCCATTTTGTCCTTCAGCAGATGCTCTGTACATTAACTGTAGTTTCTGCCAGCTTGGCCACTCTCTTGCCAACACAAATCACACCTTTTCAAGCTATCTCTAGTGCTGACCACAGCCAAGACATGTGAACATGAAGAGAGAAAAAGAAATTATTTTTACTTAGTGACAAAATTATGTTTAATGAAGACCAGACTGAAAAAGGCTGCCTTTCCTGCCCCTCTCCTGGCAGCCTTCCCTTTGTGCGGCAATGCATAAATAAACTGATTTTTGCCTAACAAAATTCACAAAATCTGCTTTACTCTCTCAGGAGAATGACCCCAAGGGGTTGGATGTAATGTAGTCACGGGAGAATAACTCAGTCCACCAAAGCAGTTGCTGAGAAACATTGTTCCTATGTGGAATTGCTGGAACTCAGTGTGAACAATTCTGAACAAACAAATGAAACTTATTTTTTTTGTTATTGTATTGTGCTGGCTTAAAAGACAGATGTCGGCCAAGGAAGATGGGAACCTTCCTGGAATGGAAAAGATGATCCTCCCTCCCTCCAAATTATTATAACTTTGAAAAGTTCGGTGTGGCTTTTTTTCTTCCTCTCGCACCCAGTTTTAAAGGCACAGAAAGGCACAGGATTCATTTTCTGGGAATGAGCGGCGATAGGGGATACACATCCTAAAGTCACCCCAAGACAGGGGTGTTTTGGTTTTCCCCTGGCTCTCACTGACGGCAGGAGCAGCCATGGCTCCAGTAAGCAGCCATGAGGTGCTCCCTCCCGAGAGAGGGAGGAGGTGGGGGCCCGGTTTTCCCCTGAGGAGCCCAGGCAGATGGTGAGGGTCTTTCTCCCAGCAAGGGCAGCTGACAAAAATGTCCAGTGGCTGCTCCTGCGAGCAGTGATCCACCAACGGCAAGGAGAAATGGCAAGGAAAGCTCAGCTGTAGCAGTGAGTCCCCCTGGGCAGGAGAAGTCCAGCACCAAAAAACCCACGGCTGTCCGCCCTCAGGCAAAGACTGATCCGCCTCAAGCTCAGAAACTGCCAAAACCCACCCAGCTTCTCCGTGTCCCCCAGGCATGACTCCCAAATCCTTGTTTTTCTTGGTCGAGTCATTAGTGTGGCATGTCAGCGTGCTCAGCCTCAGCTCAAGCTTCTTAATTACCCTTAATTGTTTCCCAGATGACCTCCTTCCCTCACAGGGTTGTCCTTTCAGATGGAAAAAAACCCATTCCCTGAAGACCCCAAACCCAGAATATCTATTTAGGGTGGATCTACACAGAGATGGCCTTTTCAGAAGACACCATGCACAGCAGAGGGCAGGCCTGGGAGGCCCTGGGGTGCAGGACACCTGCTGCAACAGCTCCAAGTGTGCTAGAGGGAGAAGGGAAAGACTGAGTCTTTCTATGTGAGGGAAGAAGATAGTGAAGAAATACGTTCAGGTTGGTCATCAGGAATTTCTTAATGGAAGGGGTTCTCAAGCATTGGAATGGACTACCCAGGGTGGTGGTGTAGCCGCCATCCTTGAAGGTGTTCAAGGAATGACTGGACGTGGCACTCAGGGCTCTCTCTAGTTGATAATGTGATGATTGGCCACAGGTTGGACTTGATGATTTTGGGGGTCTTTTCCAACCTTAATGATTCTGTGATCCTGTGATTCTATGATATGGTAGTGCAATGGGATATAAATGGCGCAGATGGACAAGAAGCCAGACTGGAGAGGCATCAAGTCTCAGAGTTGCAATCTTTTTTAAGCTGGGCTGTTGTGTGCCCCAAAAGTTTGCATTGTGAATGCTGACAAGATATTCTAGCCTGTATAGTTCTATTCAGGTAGCTTTTGGTAGTGATATAGAAGAGCGAAGAGGCATAGCTTATTTTTCTAGTTATCTGCGAAAAAAAACCCTTGAAATAAAAAAGAGCAAAATGTGTAATACATAACACTATGCTGAGCTCCCACTTAAATCAGCTTGTTTATAACCTATTGCAGAGGCCTTTAAATCAGCTTGTTTGTAACATATTGCAGAGGCCTTCAAATCAGCTTGTTTGTAGCATATTGCAGAGGCATCTGAGAAGATACAGCAGAGGAAAATATATACTTAATTTTGCTCTTTGGAAATAACAGCTTTCAGCTACTTTTTATATTACAAGATTAAAAAAAAAGAAGTGAGCATTTATTTTCTACTACAATTTATTTGATAGAAAATTCTCTCCTGTTTGGTGGGAGATAGATGTGAGAATGTGAAAAAAATAGCTGAAGTGAGAAGCAAAAATAAAAGTATGAAAATACCTACCTACATACCATTTTTACATCACATAGTCTTTAGAAAGGCTATTTAATTAGGGAAGATGCATATAAAAAGTTAATTTCAAAATAAAAAAGGCTGTGTATTTTTTGATTTACTTCTTTTTTCTTTTTTTTTTTTTGGACACTTCACAGGAGGGAAGTTGGAAGGAAGATTAAAGGGGAATGTTGGACTATGACCAGAAAAGTGATGGCATTTTGAATTTGTGTATGTTTTTTCTCCTTATAAAAGAGTGGGAAACTTTGAAAAAGTTAATACAAATTAGTATTAATTAGTGGACAAAGGATGTCAAGTAAGGGAAATGCTAAGGGCGTGAAGCTAACAATTAATGGAATCGCTTGACTCTTGTATGGGGCTATTTCGTTGTTAATGTGTTGACAGCAGTAATTTATTTAAAAAATCAAAGTTGAAGGGCTTGAAAGCCAATAGGATTTGAGCGTTGAAGACTTGCTAGTAAATCACACTTTTAATTCACAGAATCACAGAATAAGCTGAAT
>VZTH01001010.1:83182-126896 GCA_013397815.1 Aleadryas rufinucha | reverse complement strand
GTGTAATACATAACACTATGCTGAGCTCCCACTTAAATCAGCTTGTTTATAACCTATTGCAGAGGCCTTTAAATCAGCTTGTTTGTAACATATTGCAGAGGCATCTGAGAAGATACAGCGGAGGAAAATGTATACTTAATTTTGCTCTTTGGAAATAACAGCTTTCAGCTACTTTTTATATTACAAGATTAAAAAAAAAGAAGTGAGCATTTATTTTCTACTACAATTTATTTGATAGAAAATTCTCTCCTGTTTGGTGGGAGATAGATGTGAGAATGTGAAAAAAATAGCTGAAGTGAGAAGCAAAAATAAAAGTATGAAAATACCTACCTACATACCATTTTTACATCACATAGTCTTTAGAAAGGCTATTTAATTAGGGAAGATGCATATAAAAAGTTAATTTCAAAATAAAAAAGGCTGTGTATTTTTTGATTTACTTCTTTTTTCTTTTTTTTTTTTTGGACACTTCACAGGAGGGAAGTTGGAAGGAAGATTAAAGGGGAATGTTGGACTATGACCAGAAAAGTGATGGCATTTTGAATTTGTGTATGTTTTTTCTCCTTATAAAAGAGTGGGAAACTTTGAAAAAGTTAATACAAGTTGTTTGTGTCCCAAAGGCAAGACCTACATAAGTTGTTTGCTTGTAATGTAGGTTTTGAGAAATTGCCTATGTAAAAGCAGAGCTCTGCAGCATATTATTCAGCTGTTGAACACTTGGGGTTTGTACGCAGGCAGGGGAAGTTCTTTCAGTCTCCACAGCATTTGGAACTGATGAGTTATCATGTTCTATGTTTATATCTTGGCAATGTCATAAACCAATAACAAGTCAAATATCCCAGTCTTTGGATGTGTTCAGCAGAAGGCAATCTTTCCTGCTTTTTGGAAGCTTGGGGGTCTTTAACACAGAGGAAATGAAAAGTTCATCTGAAGTCTAATGCTGATGTAATTTCCTGAATTGCTGAGACAGATTGCATGGAATTATCACAGATATCCAGTATCATTATCAGCAGAATATGTTAACACACGTGTCATTTGAAATCAGGTAACTCTTTTCTTCAGGGACAACTTTGGACCATACCAACTTAGACACTCAGAGTTTATTCTATTCCCTTGGTAACAGTATGAAAAGCTTCCAACTGAAATAGAATAGATCTGGCCAATCAAATGTTTCTATATGATATACTCATTATTATTAGTCAGTAATTTTGATAAAAAGTCAAATATTTAGGTAACAATCATTTCAGCATGGAAATTAATAGGGCAGTTATCACTGTTTTTTGCAGTCATGTTTTCACTGGGATACAAAAATATTGGATTAACAGTAATTTATAACAATATTATATTTGAGATTGCAGGAACAAAAATTCTGGGAATTCACATGCTTTCAGAATATTAATATTTCTGCCACTTATTCGACATGGTTCCTGGAATACAGGGTTGAAGAATTAAATCCAATTATATTTCTCTAATGGCCATTATCTTATGCTGGAAAACAAACCACTCCTTCCAGAGTTAATTTAGGAGTGTTCTTTCTTCACGTAAGTTGTTCCATTTAAGAGACAAGATGCAAATTTTATACTTGCAAGATCAGGCTTGGGTATCCTGATACGCATTCCATTATTTTATTTATCTTCTCCTTTTCTTTGCAGTGAAGGAGATGAGCCGTACTAAATTACTGTCTTCTTGTCTAATTTCCCTTCCCCTCAATAACTTCAGAACCTATTGACCAATTTGAAAGTGGGTGGTGGAAGGCACCTGAGATAAATTGCTTTTCTACATGCTTCTTGAAAATCAGCTGCTGGATAGATGGGAGATCCAAATTACTGTCCTTGGTGAGGGAATGGCAGGAAAGAGCAGAGCTGCAGTGTCTTCTCTGGCTGGTGACGCCCACAGTTATGTGCAGTTGCAACATCTGTTTTCTTTTCCTTGGTTCCATGGTGCAAAAGACCATATGCTGGTCTTGTGATCAGGGAGATGGAAAGCTTAGTGGACAAAGGATGTCAAGTAAGGGAAATGCTAAGGGCGTGAAGCTGGCAATTAATGGAATCGCTTGACTCTTGTATGGGGCTATTTCGTTGTTAATGTGTTGACAGCAGTAATTTATTTAAAAAATCAAAGTTGAAGGGCTTGAAAGCCAATAGGATTTGAGCGTTGAAGACTTGCTAGTAAATCACACTTTTAATTCACAGAATCACAGAATAAGCTGAATTGCAAGGGACCCTCAAGGATCATTGAGTCCAACTCCCGGCTCTGCACAGGACACCCCAAGAAACCCCCCACGTGCCTGAGAGTATTGTCCAAATGCTTCTTGATCTCTGTCAGATTTGGTGCTGTGACCACTTCCCTGGGAAGCCTGTTCCAGTGCCCAACCACCTTCTGGGTGATTTTTTCTAATATATAACCTAAACCTCCCCTGACACAACCTTCAGGCCATTCTCTCAGGTCCTGTCACTGGTCACCACAAAGCAGAGATCAGCATCTGCTCCTCCTCTTCCCCTCAAAAGGAAGTTGTAATTGCAGTGAGGTCTTCCCTCAGTCTCTTCCACTCCATGCTGAACAGACCAAGTGACCTCAGTCCTGAAATTATTTGTAATTTTAGCCCTTTGCATCATTTGGATGTTTTTCTTTGAGAATGTCTTGCTTCCAGAGAACGAGGTGGTGGACCTGGTTGCTGTGACCTAACCATAGATGGTCACAAATATTTAATGTTTATGACTAGAATATTACTGACAGATGCATTTTTTATTGTGAAAATTTATTATTGAGTTTCAGCTGACTGACTTGCTGTAATATTTTTCTCTGGTACAAACTTCTGCCTTCACAGCCTTTTCTTCAGTGTCAGGCATCACATAGAACTCAAATGATGCACCTTCAATATGGGTGGCTTGCATCAAGATCAATAATAGTGGCAAAACAAGGAAAATAAGTACAGGTATTTCTTGAGGAATTTAATATCTAGATTTTTTTGTGTTCTGGGAAAATGCCTTGTAGATAGATACTTACCAATGCAGGGTTCTGCTTAGGCTCAGCAGCTCCTTGAAGGTTAATTGAGAGATATTCTAGCAGATATGATTTTCCATTGCAGCTCCTTCAAGAGAGGGAAGTCTGTCCCTTCTTTTTGATCCATATGGATGTAATTAGGACCTCTACAGAGAAGGTGAGTAAAACTAGAGGAATTAGAAGTCCCTGGGTATGAATTTTCATTTTTATCTGGTTTATTTGTGTTTTCTGGACAAGAATGGCTGCTTCTAAAGATAACGTACAAATCCTGCTTCCATGCTGTGCAACATGTTGAAATAAACATCTTTTTCAATTTTGCTTGGCTCAGAACTATCTAGAGTATATAAAGAATAATCATCATATGTATATATGATTCTCTATATAACCTGTAGGATAGCATGAGATTAAAAATAAGTTTTACTTAACAAGAATAGCTTTTCCGAACAAAGGATGATAAAAATTATATCACCTATACTTATGATAAAATATGTGTACAATATCTAATGCAATTTTTTGTTAGTTTTATCATGTTTCTGGTAGAAATGTTCAAATAAAATCCAGACATCTGAATGCTTAACTTGGGAAAATCAACAGAAGCTTTACTCTGGATTCTTTTGCATTTACAGTAAGAAAATGTCTTTAATTATATTAGCCAAAAATGACTATTCAATGCATTTGTGCTGAAGATAGAAGACTAATGCGCATTGTTGCTCTGCAAGGTCTGACACACAGTTGCTGTTTGCAGTGAAAAGAGGGCTGTGGACTCCAAGAGAAGATACTCAGAGCTCTAAATAATCTTGCTGAAAAGTATCTTACAATATTGTGTTTTACTCTAGTGAGACTAAAATGGCAAAACCAAAGGCTGCTTATTCTAAAAATCCAAATGTGTATCTGATTATCTGGGTTTTTGTGAACAGGTACCTGGGTATTAAATTGAGATGAGCTACCAATTTTACCAACAAAGCCTATGCATTATTTAAATGAAGACTGCCACTCTATCCCTAGTTGCTTTCATTGCTTCACTTGAATGTGAAATGTATTTATCTTTTACTGTTGCTATAAAATCTCTTCCAACACAAAGCTGCAAACACCACAAGGGAACTATCTGCTTCCTAGTAAAAACACTTTTATTATTTTTACTTTTACTATCATGGTTCATAAGAAGGTGCCTTTATGGTCAAGAGCTGAATTCATGTCTAGAAAAATTATGTTCTCTTGTATTATATCTGTTTTAGAATTATACATTTGTTTATTGCTGCTAGTAAAAGTACATGATCTGTTAAGCTACATTTAATCAGCTGAGTTCATTTCCAATGCATACTGCCGAGATCCTACTTTCAACAAATTAGAGAATGTTTTATACAGGATTTTATTTTTGTATATTCTGCTAATATTTCAGTACATTTGTTTTGTAAAATGTAGGCCACTTGTACATATTTTTTTATAAATTAGGTCCTTATAGTTAACTGTAAAACTTTCTTATAGAGTTAGTAATTTTTCTACCAATTTGATCCTTGATGTGGCTGACTTAATCATTAATAAATAAATGAGTTTCCACTGTGCTAATGAATTTACTAAGCACTCCTAAGCATTTGAAATTTTTTTCAGCAAGAGTAGCTTATAAATTGCAATAATTTAAGGTATCTGTTTGATTAGTTATTTGTATTTCTCACTGGAATTAGCTCTGTCTTTGCCAATGCTTTGCCTTATCCAGAAGAGTGTCTGCCAGTTCAGTGTTGGTGGTCTCTTATGTGCAAACCCAATGTTCTGAGACTCATTTTTCTGTCAAAATATGGAAAACTCATAAAAAATTTAATTTTTTACACTTTCAGTGTAGCTCTTTCACCATAAAATGTGAATGTCAAAGCCTTGAATGCTTCCTCAGAACCAAATTTTGGTCATTCATGCTACAACACTGAAGTAAGATCTAATGGAATTCAGCACAGAACAGTATTTTCAGGAGATAGAGCAAGCCTAATGTAACAGGGTCTCTGATTCAATTGCATTTTCTGTGGAGACTGTCTGTAACATTTTAGTATCCTCTAAAATGTTAATTTTTAAGATTAAAACATTTCCCAACAATTTCAATAGTGATGTAAAAAAGAGTAGAATGATGAAGTCAAACCTGATGCCTGTTTTGTCTTTGACCTGAAGTCCATGTTATAGAGAAGTGTGATGTAGCTGTGTATTATCTCAAGATAAACAGACATTTACTCAAGTAATGTGTATGTGTACAAGATGCTTGTGTTTCAATATAGTTTTTGCAGGTCCTGATCCTAAATGAGCAGAATTCAAGGCTATATTACCACTAATGTGAAGGTTTTCTTGCTGACATTTTTTCTCAATCCATGCTGACCTTGATATTTCAGGTGTGACCATGCTGTGAGATAAAGTGTCAGGCTGCTAAGTATTAACTGTAAGACATGAGTGTCCAGGTCAGAAAATAAAATGCATTTGGTACTGTGGGAGTTGATGGTTTTCAGATACTGTGTGCTTCCATGTTCAAAAATGTGTGCCAAATTATGTCATCTGGGAGTGTTGCCATGCACCAAATGTACATCCAGGCTGTAAAATAGCTAAACTTCTTATTTTAGTCTAACAAACAAAAAAGAAGCCTGCTCTGCTGCCCAGACTGTAGGAGATTTTTCTTAACATATTGTCTCTTGATCTTTTGAATGGTAAAAATGGTTGTGCAATCAATACCACAGAGCTTGTTTCCGTAAGGCCTCTCTTAGTGTCCTTATTCTAAAAACCTGGTACTCCAGTTCTAAAGTGGTAGTCACCTTCTCTTAATCTCCATACAACCTTGATTTGACTTAGGCTGGAAGCATGGAAAGATTCTTTTTGGATCATTGTCACCATCCTCTCACTTTCTTTGTGAAAATTGCATAAACTTTCTCCACCCATTTTGAGATCCTTTGTAATTTTGTTACATTTAACAAACTCACTTATACAAGTGAGTTTGTTAAATGTAACAGTGTACAAACTACAGAAAAATCATAAACTGAGTAGAACTGATCATAGAGATGAAAAATTGACCCATTAAAAAGCTAAGGACATCTTGTAGATAACAGGTAGATTGTACCATGCAATTAAATGATCACAGACAGACACCTTTGATTTTAAAAATTTACTGATGCTGCTCATAGATTTATATTAGAAATTAATTATACATAGGCCTGTTACTTTAATTTGAATGCCTGAAAAAGCATGCATAATGAAGTGTTAGGTCAATGCTATTAAAATGCTATTTGTCTTGGAAGTAAATTTGAAATGATTTTAGGCATTTTGAGGATATGTTCTTTATAGAAGGAAGGTGCTCAGTATGTTCTCAGGGCCTTTTATAAGAAGTCTCAATATGAGTGGTCAAGCAATAGCATTTTTAGAAGCACTGGTTTGAGTAACACTAGTTACACTGAAGCAGCTGTGAAGTTTTGCACGTGCTTTAGCAGAACAGGTGAGGGTCTATAGCATCAGTAAGCAGTAAGTGGAAAATGCTTTTTGGATTTTATTCTTGTCTCTTTTACTTCACATTCACCAAAAGATTAGGATTGTACTGTATATATGTACCACAGTGACAGCAAGCACTGATTTTTATTTTCTTTTCGTGATGGATGAACCAAAAAAAAAAAAAAGTCTTTGGTTGGTTCCTGGGGAGTCAGACAAGATAGTTCATATGCCATGGATCTTCAGAATTATTCCTAGAATAGTGAAAAATTATTTTCTTAACAGCTTTGGGAAATAATAAATTGCTAAAATTAATAAGACTCCAGAAATTAATCAGTGTGTTCATGCATTTACATAAATTCATGTGAGAATGAATCTCTGAAGTTGTAATGAAGTCACTCATGGTTTCTGTTAGGAAATGTGCTCCTATTGCATTTTCTGTTTTTTCATAATTTCAAAGTATTGGTCTGATTTTTTCAGGTTCCTTGTCTAGATATTCCAGCCAGCTGACTGGTGCTTAGGCTACTGGGTCATAAGCAGATGTTGAACATGGATCTTTATGGCTTGATTACTTTGAAAGACTAAATGGAATCTTGGATTCATGGTTGCTTACCCACACACTGACTTTAAACTGGCATTAGTGAGATTCGAATGAGTATTAGTTTGCTTCAGAATGATTTCACTGGGAATGTTTTGTACAGGTAATATTCTCAAAACCCATATGTAGCCTAAAATGGCAAATGTTTTCTAAGACAGTATTTGGAGAAACATATATCAGTGGAGAATTCCGCTAAGGATTTATCTTGGTTGGCTTACAGGCATTGCAATGTCTTCTTTTTCCGCAAGGTGAAAAATTTTAGTCTGCCAAAGGGAGCAGAAATCCTTCATGTAGTAAGGATCTTACTCATTTTCTGAAGATCAGTCCCATTTATTTCCTGGTATGATTATTATTCACAACTCAATTTTCATTAATTTTATAAGTAATCTCTGAAACAAGATACTTTAAAGAGGATTCATCATAAATTTACACAAATCTGTGGTGTCATACAGCTTCCCTGCTTGTGTCTCTATTAATGGTGCATTAAAGCTGAGTCACAAGAAAATCATGGGTTTATGAAGCTTCTTTTCTAAACCAGAAAAATCTAAAGTTTTGTTGCTCTTTAGGCACAGATTATTAATGCTGTAATGACATTAAAGATTATTAGCTGCAAATTTGCAAAGCTCCAAAGAGCTTTATTAGGATAAGCAATATTTTTATTGAGTCACTGTTTTAATGAAAATTCAGCAAAGTAAATCCAAGCGAAGGCCACCACAGATGTTCTGCTATGCTTCATCAAGGAATGAGCTGCTGAGTGCTTAGGGGAGAGAGAAAAATTTGGATGAATCCAGTCTTTATGCACATTTTCCCCAGCTGATTTATAGTGTGTGCTGGGTATAAAATACAGGGAAGCATTCAATAACGAAATAGAAAAAGGATAGGATGTATCTGTGTAATACTGTAGTGAACATGCCAGATAAAGAAAATGGAAGAGATGAAAGAGATTGTAGACTGCCAGGTGCTTTAATTGAGTATGGAGGTTTTCCTGGATGCAGGGAGAATTGGTACTGTTGATTCTGTAGACGACATTGTGGATTTTAAAAATAAATAAATCTAATTGTATATAAGTTCTGGTCAGGGTGATAGAATTATGATTATACTGTTCACTAAAAATTACGGTGTTCACTAAATATACAAGTGGATATGTTTTATTGTACTTACATAATTTTTGCTTCAGCAAGAATCTAGAAGTCTCACAGAATGACACACTGTGGTGCTATGAAGTATAGTACACTGTTTTGGAGCTGAAACAGAAGCTGTTTAGTATCACTTCAGAAGTTTAGACATAATGTGGAATCTTGATTTCTGTGTAATTATTTATGCATATACTGTGTAGAAAATACTGTATTAATTTATAAGCACGGAGGCTGTCTATTTCTTCCAGTTACTGCCCGTGTCCTACATTGTTAATTCATGAGACTTTCATAGGAGCCAGATCTTCACATAAAATTTCTGTAACTACTCAATGCTGTGTTTTAAGAAAGGGAAAGGAGTAAGGCAGAGGATCTGAAGGTGCATTTCTTAATCTGTTGGAATTACTTCTGCTGTCATTGCCCACAGTCTGGCAGTTTCCATAGTGAAAGTTTTCATACCTTGCTCAGGAAAAACACTTCTTTCTAGATCCTGAGAGCTGAGTCATTGTACATGATCCATCACCTTTTTGTACAGAGTGCTTATGTATCTTAATGATGTTATAAAACTAGTGTGAAGCTGTCTGGGATATAATCCTGCAATACAGAGTGGAATCTTAAGGTCCACTGATGAAGTACATTTGCAAAAAAAAAAAACAAACCAGGCCACGCACATGGAGGAGAGGAAACAATCTCAGACCACTTCTACAAGTGCAAGAAGCTAGATGAGAAAGTTATTTACTCCTCTGTTGTACAGTATCCCCAGATTTTTTGTCTCTTTTTTTTTTTTCAGAGGGTGAAGAGGGTCCCTGAGGTGGTGTTTCTAATCTGCCCGTTGATAGAAGACTCTGGCTTATGTCCTCCATTTTTTCAGGAAGTGACTTGAAGCAAAAGTGTAGCCCATGAATTTTGGTGAAAATAAGTTTCTACATTTTGTTATTTGTTTCTTTTTTAAAATCTGTCCCAACAAGAAGTTTTGAAGTGTGGCACCAATGCTGTGTGGTGCCAGTGGTGTGTGTACCCTTGAAAGATTTATACAATTTAGTGCAAACTTCAATTATTTTCATTCTAACTTGTTCTCCATTTAATTCACAAGAAAATTTTTGCAGGTTGCTATACCCACTAATTAACACATGTTTATGGACTAAGATGCAGAACAAAGACTGATGAAATGGCCTGAGACCATTACCTTGCCCTCATTAAAATAATTTTAATGTTAATTAGATTAAAAGCCATTTAGATTTGTGCTTTAAAGTAACCCAAGTGGCTTTTAAAATCTGAATGGTACCTTTAGAACAGAGTAAACCCTCTAACCAACCAAATAAAAATCTGACAGTAACAGCCAAATACAATTTGACTCATGATAATGTAATGGCTTCATAGAGTTTGCCAACAGATTCTATCATTTTGAAATGCTACATATAATTTGTACCAGGAAATAGCTGCAGCGACTCAGCCATTCCTAATTGTTTCAGCTGTGGAAGAATCATGGTGCTTCCATTATATATACAGGTATAGTGTATTCTGTCAAAAATTCCTTCTTTTGTTTAGGCTAAGACTATGTCACTGACCTTTATGAGGATCTCTGTTCCCCAGAGTCCAGGGAAGCAGGATGGGTCTTGCATTGTCCTCTCAGACTCAGGACAATTATCTCTTGCTTTGTCAAACAGTTTTACCATGTGAATTTTTAATATGATAGTTATGCTCTTAATATGATATTTATGCTATCCTGTTATGACTTAGAAAATAGAAATGGTCTTCAAAAGTTTGAACTGTATTTCAGTAATCACCTTGAGTTAGAAAATGTCTGGTCTGGATGCAGCTGGTCTTGAATTCAACTCATGGATATTCCCACATGAACAGCTCCTGCGTAACTCACTTTTGACTGTAACTTCCTTATTGAAATTAGGTCTCTCTTAACTGTAAGACTATACCATGGGAAACAACATTCATGGCACTAAAAAGCACCTGGATCCTGGAAAAAAATTTCCACTTCTTAATGATATGATTAATATATTTTCACAGCTGTATCTTAATGTTTTATGTAAATTGGAGTGTGTTTGGGAAGCAGATGCATATCAAAGCCACTATGAGAAGCTGAGACCCATATGGATGAAATGATCAGAATATTTTCAAAAAGAATCATGATGAGTCAGAAGGAAACCCCCAAACCACAAAGAACTAAACCCAAGGCACTTGTCATTAGAACAGATGAGCTATGCTGGAGCTAATTGTAAGCAGTGCTTGCCAGAGTTATGGATCAGCTCAAAACCTCAGTTGTTTTGGAGTCCATCTAAGTGTGCTATGGTTTACCATGGTTTATTGTGAAAATTGGCAACCTTAAATCTGGTTCCCATGGAGAATACTCACCATGACTAGCGTCAGGTATTTAATTAAGATATTTGCATTAGGAAACCAGGCCTTCCATATGGGGAATACATCAGGTCAAATCAATTGGAAAACCAGAGCATGGTCACTTGCTACTGCACCATAGAAAGGATGAACACTAACAAATTAGAGTTTGCATTTGCTGCTGGATCAAGCATGTGTAAAAATATGCATAAATGACAGCAGCTGCCCAGTTTTAATCTGCTGTCTTGTTTTATGGCTAACAGATATGGTAATAAGCATCAAGCAGACAAATATTTTGCACTGTTGAGCAAGTGAAAATCCATGATAATAAGGAAGTATAAATTAATTTAATTTGAATTCCTGGCAACCATGTACTTTCCTTAATATCTTGCTGCACATCCTAGGCCCCCCGCCACCTGGGGCATATTTTGCAAATTATTTCCCACAATGTCAGCTCCTAGCCCTGTGGATTAATATTTACTCATTCTCTAAATGACTCCACATTTCTCAATGAATAGCTAAGCAACCACAAGACCAATACTTTCTTCAGCATGGAACGTTTGTGGCTTTGGCAGCTTTCCTTGAAATAATTTTTAATACCTGCCAAATGTCTGAATAAAGTCAATACAAATCCGTTATACTAAAATGCAAGCTTTAAGAAAACTACTGCATCCAGAAAGAGGTATATAACAATAAATGAAATCTGCATAAGAACTACTTTTAATTTCAATTAGCACCAAATGACTCTTTCAGTCAATTAAAAAGCTGACTGTAAGCTTACACAACTCTGTCAGCCCAGATCTAGTCCATTCACGAATGTGTCTCATAGGCTTCCCTTTTCTGAAACAGATACTTATCAAGGGCAGACTTGTCAAGTTTTTACTTTTTTCCTATTCAGACAAGGATTTCCTTTGAATGGTGTGCTGGTTTGAAGGTAAATCAGCAGGA
Organism: Aleadryas rufinucha; assembly: GCA_013397815.1. Taxonomy (NCBI): domain Eukaryota; kingdom Metazoa; phylum Chordata; class Aves; order Passeriformes; genus Aleadryas; species Aleadryas rufinucha. Next base: position 115,418 of record VZTH01001010.1, on the reverse strand, counting down.
GAAATGAACCCCACACAATTATGTTCTGAGAGATTTCAGGTTGGAGTTACAATTTAACAGACAGATTACAATATATGCGATAATAGAAAAAAACTTGCTTAAACTCACAAACCCAGAACACAACCTGGCACCCTGTTGGTCAGGGTGGTGGTTGCAGTCCTATCAAGTGGTGGATGCACTCCTGTTGAAGTGATGGTTGCAGTTGAAAGCAGTGGTCCTGTGGAAGTTCTGGTCCTCCTCTGGATCTGTCCAGTGGTGGTGGTGGTGGTGTCCCAAATCCCCAGTTATGTATGGGGCAGGCTCAGGAGGTAATGTTCAGTACCTCCCCCAGGGCAGAGTGTTCCACAATGGAGTGATGTGATTCTGTGAGCCTTAGGATATTTGTTGGAGTCCCTGATGGTCGTTGCAGCTGCCTGTTCTGCTGGTGCCATCCAGTTCATTGTGACCCAGTAGCGGAGATGACGCCGTCAGGATGGGTGGGACTGTGCTGCTGCTTCCCTGGAGGGAGTTATCACGGCTGAGTCACTGGTGTGAAGGCATTACCCAGGGCTTGCAAGGTTTGCATCTTCTCCTTTATCTCATTTAACACCCAGCTTGTAGCCTGAGGGGTCAGGTGTGCACTGGGCAGCTACTGCAAACCACCCATCATTAACAGTTTGTCAGAAATGGCATAGAGTGGGGTAGAATACACAGTTTGGTTACACCTCACATTAGCCCTTCACCTTCTGTAACCCAGGACAAATGGTTTGCTAAAAGTTACAAACTTTATCCAACAGAAGTTTTAAAAACTTCTCCCAGAGGACAGTTTATTTGCTGATGACTCTTGAAACATTTTGTGTCTCTTGGTTTTTCCACTTGTCAAGGTAAACTATAAAAACTCCAGCCCACTCATGAAACACAACACTTAACAACAGCTTTGATACTCAATGTGACTATAAGTACATTGTTTACCTCCTTGAATGAACTTCTGCTCTCCCTGTGGCCTGAAGGATAGTTTAAGCTTAATATGTAACCCTTTGCCACCTACAGATTGAAAACTCATATTTTATGGTGAAATTAAGGAACGGAATTAGTCTTAAATTTCTGATGGATGTAAAGAAAACAAATCCCTAAAGTTGCAATTATAATCTCATAGGACTACTGGTTTTGGAGTACATTGACAGCTACTTTTGGTTTACTTGGGCTGGAAACATGATTTTAAATCTTTAAGGCTGCTGCCCTTATAGACTTTGGTAAAATATTTATTATTTGGCTATTTTTAATTCAATGAAGATTTAAAAATACCAAAGCTGTAACTTTTAGTTGAGGCTGGGAATATTAAGTGGAAAGGAAAAATAACATAACATTAGTTGTTTTGGTGGAAAAATTTAAATGGTCTGATAGGATCATTTATTTAAAAGATTCTGCCTGACATTTTTATTGGCTACCCTGGGCAGATTTAAGAATCACCACAGATGACTTCCAACAGACAAGTGCTGTGTGATGTTGCAACAGGGAATATTTAGTTTGTGGTAGCCAATAGTATAATAAAATTTGAAAAATAACAGTAGTGTAGCATAACTGCCACTATATAGACGTAGTAATTTTCAGATAGCTTCTTCATACTGAATTGTAAATATAATGTACTGAATTAAATTTGACTCTTGAAGTTTCTAGGAAAGACATATCCAAAGGACTGTCAAAATACTTCTGAGAATATGAAATATTTAGTAATTTTCTGCTTTTGAATGATCTTTTTTTGTCTTTTGGATACTGGCTAAAATGAGTCATTTGTGCGAATGACACAAATATTGATAACAAATAAACAAAAAAATTTTGAAAAACTTGTGATGAAACCCAAAATTTATTACTACAACTACAAAAATAGAAAATATAAACCTACATTTTCTGTTTCTACTTGCTTAGTGCACATTTACTATGAAATAGGTAGTTTCATTATAAATTCATGTTGGTGAAAATTGGACAAGAATCCAAACTAACAAGCTGTGTAAAACAGCAGTATTATCTAATTATCTTTCCAACATCATGAAATTAAATTTAATTATTTAGATTTGTAATTATTTAGTGAGTGCCCCTAAATGCTATCTTTTTTTTGTCATGTAATTGTGGAGTATATGGAATGAAGAGGTAAGGGTTCATAAATAAGGCTTAGAATAATTAAAAATAGTTATTAATAGTGTCAATATCTATGAGAGAAAAAACAAAAATATATGATGATGTTCTAGGGACGTGAACTATCCCTTTTTCTGAAACATACATACAAAACCTAAAAATATATTTTTGTTTCTTTATCGTTTTTTAAAATAGTAGTTAGTTTCTCTTTTCCTGATGTTTTATGCATAGTTCCTTACATTTATATTCTATGATCTATTTTCTTAAGTGTTCTGTCTTATGTTCCCATACATCCTGATTTATAGTAACAGATTTTATCTCATATTGAAGCAGACTAAAATGTCACTCCTATTATTAGAATGGTAAAAAACAAGGAGTACTAAGTCGCAAGAGAAAAATAATTTTTCTGGTCATCAAAAAATAAGCACATGAAAAACTTAAGTATTTGATTATGAGAAATTTGAAATTCACAGTTTAGTAATGTATTTAATCTTGTCAATAGTTTTAACCATGCCAATTAATTATCTGTTTAAAAATTAGTTCCGAAGCACCTTGGTGACTATGAATTGCACATCTGTGCAAACTGGCATCTACTTACTGTCCTCAGATTCATCTTCATTCTTGATTTTTTTCCCTATTTTCATCTGATATTGTTAACAAGAGTGAACAGTAATGCTGCTTGTAATGGCAAGCAGTGAAACTCTAAGAGACCGTAACTCTACAATATCCAGTATGGATCAAATTTGCAAGGAAGAGAGGTGAGCGTAGGTGCAAAGTTGATTGTAAATCTGTACCTGCACTGACAAATGCCAGAAGGCAATGTCTCAACAATGGTTACTAAAAGGAGTGTTCTGTTGTTACTACGTTGCCCTACATAGTTTTTCATAAGAAATTACTTTAAATATATCATAGTATTTAATGATAATACACAATATAATACAGTTATATTATAATTCCCTAATAGATATTATGAGTAGTATATATTGAAAAGATTTAGGGAATATTTTTGTAGATTCCAGATCTACATTTGATCACCTTTGTGATCTAATTGAAACTCTATTTTTTAGCAGAGTAAGTAATTTTTAATACTTTTTGAGCCTTATAATAAATGTTTTATGTAGGTTGTGTATGCTCCTTTAAAAATATTAAAAATAAAATACTGTATAGTAAAATGCTGAAATTATTAGATGACTGCCTTTTCCTTGTATATTTATAAGCATGCCCTGTCAGCAACCTTTCCTGCTTTCCTGTGTTATACGATGCATAACACCAGGAATATACTGAGAATTTTTCCATGAGACCCACACAGGTGATGGAGAGCATTTCTGACGATGAAGAACTGTCAAAGGTTTGAATGAAAAAGAAATCCATGGAGATATAGAGCTACAAATTTAGCTCTATATCTCAAATTTGGTCCTTTCTTCTACTATAACCACAACTTGTGGCACTGTAAAACTGGGTTTTTAACAGTCAGTCAAGTCTTGTGCTATGACAAGGAATCACATCATGATTCATAAATGTATCTTCATCTTTAACTCTATTACTAGATTTTTTCCCTGCTACACTGTAACTTACTAGGAAGAAAATTTTTGTTACATTTACATAGAAACAGTAATCTAATTTTCATCCTGTATTTCACATGAATAGTTTGCACACTTACTTTTCCTTTCTAATGTGTGCTGTATTCACATACAAAAATCTTAGTCATTAAACTATGGCCAAATCAAATTACATTATCAGAGTCAATGTTAGAACATAGATGAGACTGGAGATGGGGCAGTAAGAAAAAAAAACCAAAAACAACAGACCCCTTGGAACAAAACTTTGGCTTTTCTTTACCTGTTAAACTGTCTGGAAGAATGTCTGGTTTGATCAACTTGTCAGTATTAGAATTAGCTATAAAGACCTGACATGAATAGAGACTTGACATGGAGAGAGGCTATTTAGAAGGGCCTGGAGTGACAGTACAAAGGGGAATGGCTTCAAACTGAAAGAGAGCAGGGTTAGATTAGATATTAGGACGAAATTTTTCCCTGTGAAGGCGGTGAGGCCCTGGCACAGGTTGCCCAGAGAAGCATTGGCTGTCCCATCCCTGGAAGTACCCAAGGTCAAGTTGGACAGGGCTTGGAGCAACCTGGTCTCGTGGAAGGTGTCCCTGCCCATGGCAGGGGGTGGAACTGCATGAACTTTAAAGGCCTTTCCAACTCAAGGCATTATACGATTCTGTGACGATTAGGGAGGAAAATGTATCACCTCAAGGAAAACAGTGTAATGTGCGCTATGAGAGCAAGGGAAACGTAACATGAAGTATTAGGATGAGGAGGCAGATGAGGAGGAAGGTACCTTATACAGAAATCCAAATATCTCAGACAGACACAAAAATAAATTTTTTTTTAGCACTGTTTTTCTGTAAGAGATGACAGCACTGGTAAAAACGGACCCTTGAAAGACCCATGGAAGGACTTTGCTGGCAGAATGTAATAAGCAAGCATTAATTTTTCAATCTTTTCTTATCTAATCTCAGTATCCATTCCTGTAGGCCCAAAGCCACCAAGAATCTATCCGTTCAGCAATGCCTCATCATTATGTTCTCTGTCACTCTGCACTCAAAAGGAAGTATTTTATGTTACGTTTAACCAAAGGCTAAAGTGAAGAAAAGTGGAAGCACTTTTTTTTTTTTAATAGTGTGTCTAGCATCAATTTGGTTTGGCAAATTTAGGGAATAAGTAAATCCAGCTTGGGTACTTGAAGGATTTGGGATACCTGGGATTGGTATAAAACTACTGTAGACAGTGTGCCAAAGGGGAAGAATTATTCTATAGGCATGAATACCTGTCTTGACAAACTGCATCTGGAAGATAGCCCATATCTTTTATTTGTCACAGTAAAGCAAGAAATGTATATTCTTCCTTTAAAAATGTACCAAAACTCCTCTACTTGACAACCCATAGAAACTTGTCCAATCCGACAATAAAGCTTGAGAAAAACCCCACAAAAGAGGGAAGGAAAAAGAGAGCTGAAATATGCCATTTTCTCTGGTAAAATGAAAATGCTATCTGCACCAATCAGTTAGGTTTCCAAAAGGAGGCTGAATATTTTGGATGATCTAGACCAGAGGTTTTAACAAGTACATGTGAAGAGGTGAAACAGTTAATCAGATCTAGACAACTTCGCAGACAAATCCTAGTTCCTGGGGAAATTTGGTATTATGCCCTAATTGATGATGTGTTGATTTTTAAGATTAGATGACTGCTTAGGTAGCAGAGCTCTTCAGTGCTAGCATAATGACAGAGGTGAACAAACATTTATTGTTTTTCTTTAGATGAAAGTGCATATGATTTTTTAAATTTGCCCTTCAGGAATAGTAGTTCTACAAACAATTTAAACCTCAGATAGGCAAGTCAAGCGAGATCTAATCTACAGATGACTGTGAAGGACCTGCTTGAGTATTTGAATTATACTCCTAGTTTAGTTCTCCAGATTGAGATTTTTAAACAGTTTAAAGGAAATAGGTATCAGCACCCACTGAAAGGTCAAACACCTTTGCAAAATATGATTTAAATTTGTCTTTGTGGTGTTTAAGGTACCTATTCTTATGTCTATGATGGTATTCCATATTTTAAAGCTATTAAATTTACTATGTTAGATTAATCTGTGGCTTGAAGCTTTTACAAACTTAATAAAAACGATATTAAATTAGTAGAGCTTTTAACCTGATCTTTTTAAGATCATGGGATGAAATTCTGCTCCCATAGGATTCCTCAAGAGGGAAATAGGAGGAATTTTAGCACTGGCTTCAATGCGATCCACAGCTGTTCCCCATGTGATAGAGTTATTGACAAAATTCACCAACATGTTTCTTGGCAGTGATTTAATTCATGACAACAGTGCTGACAAGATCAATACTTACGGCAATTATGGTTGTTAAGCAATTGCTCATATTAATAATGTCCACTGAATGCCTGACAAGAATTGGATGATGTTTATATCTGTCAATTACCTGAAGATGTTTTTGGAATCTACTGAGTATTCACTATATTTATAATTGCCATTAAGTACCTCAAAATACTGTAGTATTCCTGGAAAACCACACAATACTTCAGCAAGTTTCGTGTTTTCAAGTTCAATATAATAAATACTACTGTTCCAGTATTCTGTTGAAATCTGGCTTACTAATATATGATGAGGTTTGTAGGCCATGCCCACTTTGAATTATTATGGATCAGCTAAAATAACTAAATTTGAAACAAAAAGCATTTTCTTTTTCTTTCTTTTTCTCTTTCTCTTCCTCTTTTCCTCTTCCTCTTCCTCTGTCTTGCTTTTTATTTTAATTTTTACTTTTTCAGGGTAGAACCCTATGAGAAGGTGATTTTTACTTTCTCATTCTGTCCCTCTTCCATTCCTATCCTTCCGCAAGGAAAAGAATCCTGCCATAACCAAGAAAAAGATCAAACAAAACAACAACAACAACAACAACAGCCCCAAACAAACTGTATTCTGATTTACAAAACTTTTTTTAACATAAAGCATATTTATAAACATTGGAGACATAAGACGTGATCTTATGAAGTCAGTCTGCTTGCAACTGTGTGGCAGCTTTGGAGATACCAGATTTGTGTTTTGAAAATTGCGTCTTTAGACAGAGGTTAAAATTCTTCATCCATGGAAATGTTAAGCATAGGGTTGAGACAGCAAAGAGTGTGTGTATGTGGTTTCTATCACTGGTCCATCCTCCCAGCTGCCATGCACAGGCTGTAGCACTTGGGGTAGAGTTCTATGGAACTGTGCTTGGTTGGAAGAAAATCTTTTTTCCACATTAACATGAGTGGAATTTTTCGTGGTGCTACTTGCCCTCATGCAGCATCTCCTTTGGGGATATTAAACAGTTATTATATCCTTTACAAAAGCTAAATCTGATTCATGGAGGCTCAAAGAGGAAAAACAATATGAGCTGTGCCACATTTTGCTCAATAGTAAACCAGTCTTTAAATACTTAAATTAACACAAAGCACTAATCAGGCAGGGGGAAAAATGCTTTAATTATTTAAGCTAATTTATCTAACAGAAAAAAACCTCCCTCCACTACAGGACTTCCATCTGTCTCCAATGGTAAACAGCTACCACCTGCTTTCTGTAAATGGTGGTATGAGATTATTATTCAGTAAATGTCACAATTTCCATTTCAAAACTCCTTTTCAGCTGTCTGTTTCTGCAGCAACAAAATAATAAATCACCTGCTACCATGGTCAGAATAAATCCTCTATCTATGGAACAAAGGGAAAGAGAGCTAGAAAATATTATTTTTTTTCTTTTTGCTTTCAGTTATATAGAATTGTACCTAGATGATGATGTGAGATATACATTCCACTTCATACTTTAGAAAAGAGAACATTTTTTAGTCTTAATGCTCTATTAACGTAAAAGGGCAAAAGTTGCTAGTTTGTATATGCAATGGCACTCATCAGTGACCTCTAAATCCATGCAAGTATGTTGTAAAGTGTTACTGTTAGTACAAGGAANCTGCATACTTTAGAAAAGAGAACATTTTTTAGTCTTAATGTGCTATTAACTTAAAAAGGCAAAAGTTGCTAGTTTGTATATGCAATGGCACTCATCAGTGACCTCTAAATCCATGCAAGTATGTTGTAAAGTGTTACTGTTAGTACAAGGAAGAAAAATGTGCTTTAGGAAAAAAACATTTATTTTCTAGAATTGCCTTGCATTTGTTAAGTAATTCCTCAGGGCAAGATATTCCTCAGGCTCTGCAGTAAATGTAAGGACACATATTCACCAGATTTATTTTGAGGATCTATAAGTGAAAAGTCAGGCTGAAGTGGGTGTGGAAAGAAGAGTATTTTAGTGCCTGGGAAGCCAGGGCCTTCAGTTCCAAGTCAGTGATCTGGCAATGATCAGCAATCCAGCAAAGCAGAGGGTTGTATGATATTACATGCTCTGCTGACATTCTGGTTTCTGACCAAAAGGCAGTGAGTTTCAGCATCATAAAAGAATCATACAGTGGACTATGGTCATGGTGTCACTTGTGCATTGGCACAGGCTGACATTTATTAATACATGTCTTAATGCAACACATATCTTTCTGTATTATTTGCACAGTGATTAAAACACTCAATACAGTTCAACTTTATTTTTAGGGAGCACTTCATACAAGTGTATTCCGTTTGTATCCCCTTTCTTTTCAAATCCTTCATGGTTACTTCATGACTCAGTCATGCTTAAGATGCAGGTGATAAGGGAACCTGCTTGAGAAAAGAGTTTTTTAATATGGCAGCAATTTCCTGTGCTCCAGTTGCAGACTTGGATGCATCTCTTTGTGTCCTCCTTCTCCTCCAACATAGTGCCTGACCAGGGATTTTTCTGACCCATTTGTGTGCACCCAGTCTCTGTGTCTCAAGAAGCCATTTTGCAGCATTTTAGCTGATTAGAGAGACTTTTATTTCCAAATGTGCCCATGTATTTGTAATGTTCTAATGATGTGGAATACAGGCAACAGATTATTTTTCTTCTGGGTAGTAACCTGCACTGTTTGTTTTGCATGGATCTAAACGTGTATTTATTAACTTAATTATTTTACTATAAAATTAAGATTTTTTAAGTCTCTGCTCTTCTCAGAAAACCTAGGTCTTCTAAATAGGTGTCTAACTTCAGACACAGTCATTGTGTTTCTCTTCTGTGACAAAGACAAGAATTTCTAGGATATGAGCCAGATATTGATGAATGGATCCCTTCAGAGATGACTACTCTTTTCTACCTTATACTCAGAACTGACGGCAGGTATGTTTTTATTTTGTGTGCTTCTGTTGGATCCCTAAATTGGGATAGCAGAACCAGGGTTCTTCCCTCATAGTTCTGTGCTTCCTTGCTCCTAGGAAGAGGTGTATTGCCTTCATAGGAGCAAAGTGATTATTTTATGCATAACATGAACAATTACTACAGAATATTATTACAGAAACCCATCAGAGAATGCAAGCACAGTTTAGGTTTGTGTATCTATTGGTGGGTCATCCCTAGTGTTCTGAACATAATTACGGCAAGTGATCATAAGTTAAACAATTCCTATTAAATCTCTGCCAATCTGCTGTTAGGAAGCAAGTAAAATCCTCTGAGTTTTGTGTCCTTGAAGTGCAAGTAAGGTATTGATGAATGTGTTAGACCACAGAGGAGGTAGTGAGGTACCTGAGGTGTACATCACATGAGAAAATGCTGAGGAGAGTGCCACAGGGGAATCTGATAGCAGTCTGCAACTACTTAGTGGAGCAGATGGAGCCTGGCTTTTCTCAGAGGTGTGCATTGAAATGATGAGAGCCAACAGTCATGGGCTGCAACAGGGAAAATCTGAATCAGACCTAAAGAATGAATATATCATGATGTTAATAGTGCATCATAGGAAATGGTTGCCCTGACAGGTTCCTAGGAACAGCCTCTTTGGACAAAGCACTTGGCAACCTAATCTAACAGAAGTTAATTCCATTTTAAAGGGGAGGTTTAATTAGATGACACCTATAGGCCCCTTCCAAGCTAATTTTCCTATGATTCTACATGCTTTTCCCCCTAATTTCACAGAACAATTCTCTAGTCTGCAGTGAAGAAGGAACTCTTAGTATGTGTTTTTCGGCTCTGGGGAATCCTGTGTCCTCCCAGTAGTCATCACAGAGTCCATGCTGACTCGTCCCATTAGCACCTTTACCAGCAGTTTATGTGGCTTATAGACCAAGATTATCCTGCCTTTGTGAGGATGTTATTGAAAAATGATTAGAGCTCCTCTCCTGTGAGGAAAGGCTGAGAGAATTGGGATTGTTCAGCCTGGAAAAGAGAAGGCTTTGGGGTGACCTAACTGTGGCCTTTCAGTATCTGAATGGAGCCCATAAGAAAGATGAAGAGAGACTACTTACAAGGGCCTGGAGCGACAGGACAAGGGGGAATGGCTTCAAACTGACATAGAGTAGGTTTAGGTTAGATGTTAGGAAGAAATTACTCCCTGTGAGGGTGGTGAGACCCTGGCACAGGCTGCCCAGAGACGCTGTGGCTGCCCCAGCCCTGGAAGTGTTCAAGGCCAGGTCAGATGGGGCTTGGAGCAACCTGGTCTTGTGGAAGGTGTCGCTGCCCATGGCAGGGTGTCGGAATGAGATGATCCTCAAGGTCCTTTCCAACCAAAACTATGCTATGATTCTATGATAATGCTATTCTATGATAATGTTCTCAAAAAGATTGTTTTGATTGAATAGTGGTTGTTATTCTATCTCTTTTCAAGTCGTGTCACCGTTTCAGTGAACACGACACGTACATACACTGCTCCAGGCAAAGTAAAGGTGGTGCCACTTTATTCAAACAAGCAGGATCTTATATACAGTCTTGCATGTTTAAGATTCATATTACTTGTCCTTTAGTTGCTTAACTACTACAATAGATTCATTGGCTATTATTTAGCTACAACATACTATTCTTGGTTATCTATTGCTAAGAATTCTAAACATTTGGAAAAATAACAGGTGCAGCATATTTGCTGTGTTCTCTCTCTCCTGTTTTGGTTTCTTGCTTCTGTTTCTTAAGGGTACAAACAAACTGTACTAAGATAAATGTCAGAAGCAGACAGGCTTTCTGACCCGCTGTTAATTCCCACAAAGTCATACTGGTACAACTAGAAATGTGATGGAAATGGTCAGGCCCTGTAGCCTGGCTAATGTGGAACAATGGGGGACAGAGAACATTGTAGCCCTAGGCTAGTATTGCTGCATAAGCTTTGCTAAATGGAAGTAAACTGGACTATATATCTCTAGCTTCACAAATGTTCTTGTGAAAAAGGATGATATCTATTTAATGGACAAATGTGAAGCAAATCTAATGTATATAGGAAAGTACTTTCTAGATCATGGATATTTTTGGTTCCTTACTTATAAATAAATTGCTGTGTTGTTCTTCTAATTTACCATTCTATTTGTGTTTGACAAAAAGTGTTCCAACTTTTCTGTAGCTCTCTGTCATAATTAAAATGAACCCTAGTGTTAACATAATTACATGATAGTAGAAAATGACTTAATCTATTTCTAAAACTGGCTTTATCAATTGTGTTTGATTATTTTAATTTCGTAAGTAAAAATCATGAATTTTAATAATTGAAGTACAAACCAAATTAACTAAATGATACAATGTAATTAGGAATGTAATACATGGGGTTGTATTACAATCTGATTAAATATGTCTCAGAAGACTCTTTTCTAAAAAACTAACTTATTAAAGATTTGTAATATAATCACCCCAAAATTAACTGCTTCTTCCATAGTTTCATTCTGAGGTAATCTGAATTAGTTTCTTTAAAATAAATATGCAGGAAGTTAAGTTTGTCTTGCAACACCTTCACCAATTTTTGAGAAAGATAAAAGAGGTTACATTAAAGTCAAAACCGGTGATATTAAAATAGAATTCAGTAGAATAATTTTACAGTGGAAAATCTGTAGTTTTTTTGAAAACATTAGGAAAAAGGATTAGAGCTAACCTATATGAACCATCACAAACTGTAGGCTATTAGTGCTTCTGGCTTTCCTGGGAAGCTCTCTTGCAGCTGAAGTTGTAAATGCCAAAGTCCTAGGGCTTGAATTTATATGCTCAAATGAATATTTTTTTTGTTGCCATTGTTTTCTAAATATTTTATAACCATTCTCCTATTTTATAGCCAGACTCCTTTTTAAATGTTTTTTAGTACAGCTAAAGGGAGTCTTCTCTCACAATCCCTTCTCCCCTCAATGTATAGGTTTGAAAATAATTTCTCAGTGAAAGATTTACAGAAGAAGAAGAGGAATGCCCTGCTGTCAGGCTATTATCATTGTTCACATTTCAGGGTACAAGATCTTGAAGCAAGATAAGACAACCAAGCAGAAGGGCTTCGTTAGGGAGCTCTGTAGTGGCTCTTTGAAATACTTTACAGAATGCATCCAGATTTGACATTGCATTCACAGATGCTGGCATAAATTATCATAGTGGGACAGAACTGAATGTTTGTTCACAGAGTTACAGCAGTTGATATTCAAAATTTGGACTTTTTAATGCCTGCTTCTGTGATACATGAAGGGGTGAGACCCACCAGAGATACGAGCGAATCTAAGGTTTATTCAGAAGCATCAGTATATATAACTTTACTTCTAAGGGGTTTTTTGGTTACAGTTTACAGATGTGATCACAGTCCTACAATAACCCTGTCTTCTTGGCATTTTCCATTGTTCTCTCCAAGACCATGGTAAAGGAGCATGAAGAGCATGCATAAAGCGTGTGCATCTTATGTTGACGTACAAAGAGAAACTCGTTCGTTCAGTTCTATCTCAGGTGCATGCTGTGTCAGAGAGACTTTCCACTGGTGCTGCTGCTGCTGCTGTCGTTCTCTGTTTAACTCTTTCGTTACATCAACACCTGTTAACCCAACATACTTCATCAGGAACTCTCCTGATCTTGATGTTAGTGCTCATTTTGTCTGTGTGTGACTTGGTGCCTTTCCTTGCTGCAATAATGTAGGGACTAAATCCTGTAGTGTGAAGGTACCTTACCTAATAGATTAGGAAAGTAACTTTTTTTTTCTCAATATATCTCTCAGAATATATAATACACCATTTAAAATAAATATCAACAAGATAGTTTGGAGATACAAAGCCTGATAGTCTCGCAAAGGCACTATTTAACAAGGTAGAAAATGTTGATATTGACTCTTTCAGCAGAAAGAAGCAAAAATTAATCCAAATGAATTCATTAATGATTTTCTAATGAAAATCCTTTTGCATCTTCTGCCAAAAGGAAATGTTGCAGGTTTTGTGATAAAAGTTATTTAAAGTAGAAATTAAGAATTGTAGAACTGTTTTGGTTGGAAGGTACCTTAAAGGTCATCCAGTTCTACCCCCTGCCATAGGCAGGGACACCTTCCACTAGATCAGGTTGCTCAGAGCCCTGTCCAATGTGGTGTTGAACATTTCTAGGGCTGGGGCAGGCCACATCTTCACTGGGCAACCTGTGCCAGGGCCTCACCATCCTCACAGGAAACTCCTTCTAATACATAATCTAACCCTGCTCTCTTTCGGTTTGAAGCCATTCCCCCTTGTACTGTCACTCCATGCCCTTGTTAAATAGTCTCTCTCCATCTTGTCTCCCTTCAGGTCACAGTTAGGTCACCCCCGAGCCTTCTCTTTTCCAGGCTAAACAATCCCAAAAAGTGGTTTTAATAAATGTTGTCAATTTCTAGTATTTTCTAAAAAAAAAAAAAACCCTAATTGATATCATTGAATAGTGATTACTTACATATACATTACAGACGAGCTCTATGCACCTGGCCAGAACTCTTTAATAGAAGATTCTACCAGTTGTAAAAAGAAACACTTAACTCCCCCCACAAGATGTTATCCACACATAAAACAGACTATACTGAGAATGGGGGTGAGGGAACAGAATGAAAATAACTGTGATGTTTAGATGCAGAGTAATTTATCAGTTTATTTTATTTGATCTTCTGTGCTGTACCAGACGTCATTATACTAAAGATGACATGCCCACTGTTCACAGCAGCTGCAATACATTAGCCTAATGGATTGGAATTATAGGTTGCCTTAGGAATTGTCTATTTTGTGCCAAATCCAAATGTAAATCATACTGTGAAAACTCTTCATACTATTACATGTGATAAAATATGATGTCTTTGGAAAGAAAAAACCCAAAACCTAGAGGAATGATAGGGAAGAATAATAAAGCATGGCTAAAATTACAAAACCAATACCTGGTCAAATGAAGAAATGTGACCGAATAAAAATTGCATATAATTTTTTATTAAATGTATGAAATTTATAAGACTTTGGAAAAAGACTTTGGACCTCATGAATTTATATTCATAAGGTAGAAATTCAAAAATTCAGTAGTAACTAGATACTGGGGAAATACGTATTTATGCAGCACTACTTAGCACAAGGTCAGAGCCCCTGAATTATCTTTGTACAAACTTGAATGTTAGAAAAACACAATGTGATGCTGTAGAGGTGCACTACAGGAAATGTTAGAAACTTACTTGATATTGCAAAAGCATCTGCTTTTTCTCGGAAACATTTTTGGTACCAGTTAGGAGGATTATCTGCATTTATCTGTACGACACAGTATGGCTACAGTGGAAAGACTCAATGCACAGCAGAAGACAAAGGTGCTAAAGCACTTGCCAAAGTGGAATGCTCTAATTTTGGGGATAAATTATGACCTCAGTGAATTTGCATATGTATGCTGAGCGACTGCCTTGGAAGTGTGGATGGAGTCATGGATCTCCACGAAGAAAAGAGAGTTTCTACCATCCCTATATCATTTGAAAAGGTTAAAGGGTAAATCGGTTCCCAAATTCACATCCTGCTTTCCAATAAAAATAACTTAAAACATTTAGAATTTTATATATGGTCTATTCTGCATAAATTGTTGGGCTGCAAGGAACGAAAATAATGCTAAAATTATTCAGTTCAATCTTAACCTGTACATCTACTCATTGATCTTACATGCACTCTATTAAAATATCCTATCTTGCTTGAAAGACAAGAAATATTTTGAGTGAAAAATAATTCACAATGTTCCAAGGTAGGTAGTAGTTTTATTAACAGTAGTAAAAAATTGAATAATTCCACAATGAATTTTGATAACTTCACTTTTAAGATGCTGGGATGCATGATGTTGTTCAATAGCTTAGAGTCCCAGAGGGTCTGCTGTTTTTCTTTGTTAATATAGATGATAGAACCTCATCTCTTGTGCTGCCAGCAGGAATTTTATCTCTCATGTCTGCGGGATAAGGGAGACTGAAATGTATTGACTAGGGTTAGACTGATTTGAAGGAGTGTTGACGCTACCATCACTCTCGGTTGGGGTGTGTCCTTATGGCTACTTCACAGGAAGTCATTGGGATTTGCTTAAGCACATCTGTCTTTAGGGAAGAGCAGAGCTTGTTTTGAAGTGATGGCTCATGTATGTAGGAGACAACGGGCTCTGAAGCTTCTTTCAGGGAGGCAGAAGGACTTCTTTAGTTCCCCATTTTTAAGGTATTTTTTTTGCAGTCATTGTGTTTTGTACCTTTTGTTCCATGTCTGGTCTTGTAGTCAACCTTTTTTGAGTCTTTCATTCTCCTGACTACACAACTTCATTCCTGTCTTAGGTTGCAATGTAAGATGTAACCAAAAGTATGTATTCTATCACCATCTGTTGAAACCAGGTGGGGTAGGGTTCTTTATCTCTTCCATGACACATCCCTGATAACTCCCTCTGGGAGATACCTTCTGCTAATGGGCCATCTAACCTCATTGCCTGACTCATAAAATTACATCATCCCATTGTGAGATGCTCCGCCCAGGGGGAGGAACCAAGTATTCCTACCTGGATATAATCTGAGGTTTGGAACACCACAGGCAGCCCTTTCCTATTGGATTCCCAGAGGACATGAGCTACATAACCACTACTGGACCTTCAGAGGAAGACCAGACCCTTCTAAAGGATCCCCACCTCAACAGAACCATATCTCTCACCTCAAGAGGACTGCAGCCACCATTTAATCAGACTGCTACCACCACCCTGCCCAGCAGGTGTCAAGTTGTATCCTGACTCTGTCAGGTTAAGCCAGTGTTTCTGTATTATTGCCTTGTTATATATACTAGCAAAGAACTGCTATTCCTATTTCTCATGTAGTTGCCTGAAAGCCCCTTAATTTCAAAATTATAATAATTTGGAAGGAAGGGGGTTACTTTTTCCATTAATTTTCCATTCCAAGGGAGGCTCCTGCCTTCCTTAGCAGACACCTGCCTTTCAAACCATGACAATTCCTAATCCATGTCTCAAATAATATTATTTGTCTTGTAGACAATGTGGAGGTGTCAGAACACTTAATGGACCTTTAAGTATTTAAAGTGTTCTACTTTGAGTTGATATGTTTCTGAAATACCTCTGAGCATGTATTACTCATATCATTCCAATTCATGTGTCTATAGGTTAAAAAAGAAATAATTTCTTAGATGAAGAATTTTCTTCGGTCATTATGTTTTAGACATAAAAATAGCATTTTTTTTTAAATGATGGGAAATGCAGTGATACGTTTAAAAAATTGTAAAATAATTTCTATCTAGACTTTTGTGTTAGATTACAAGTTGCTGTCAAGTTTGTAGTTTTATAGAATTATAGAAGGCCTTGGGTTGGAAAGGACCTTAAAGATCATCTCATTCCAACACCCTGCCATGGGCAGGGACACCTCCCACTAGACCAGGTTGCTCAGAGGCCCATCTAACCTGGCCTTGAACACTTCCAGGGATGGGGCAGCCACAGCTTCTCTGGGCAACCTGTTCCAGTGCCTGACAACCCTCACAGGGAAGAATTTCTTCCTCATATCTAATCTAAATCTGCCTTATTTCAGTTTATCCATTCCTCTTATCCTGTCACTGCATGTTTTGAAATCCCCAGGATTAAATGAATGACATGCTATGAAATGGAAAGACCTGTTTGATTGAATTGCAGAGTCATTACTTGTGACCTTTCAAAACTCTTGTAGATTTGGTGAAATAGAAAAAGCACAGAAAAGGATAAATATATAGCTTATCTTTGGAAAAGAAAAATAGAAGGAACTAGGAACCCCGAGACTTAACAAAGCTAAAGGAAAAATCTGTATTTCTGTATGAAAGTAACTAAGGCAATGATGAAGGCAAATAAGACTTAACCCAAACTTTTAAGAGCAAATCCTGTAAAACACTGTCTTCTGTATGACTACATGGGAGTGAAGGAAAAGCTGCAGAGGTGACACATCTTGAGCTTTGATGTGGTTAAAAGCAACTTAAGAAAGCAGAATATTTTTTAAAATACTATATTAAAAGCAGCAGGAAAATCATGTACTGAAGGCAAGAAACAATGGCTTACCATGAAACAGGGAGAAATACTGACTTATGAGCCCTGGGTCAGGTACTACTCACTGTTGTTTGTCGAGGCTAACAGCTGGCCTGAAGGCTTCGCAGATCTCAATTTGGACATGGTTAATTTCTATTAGTGACAAAAGCCCGTGAGAAGAGAATAATCAGCTTTACCCGTGAAACTGTAGCATCAACAAAAGTATGGGACCTAAACAATAGAAGGAGAAAAACAGCAACATATCTGCACCTGTTATTCTTCTGCATGCTTGAATGCTTATGCTATAGATGACCAATAGTGTTGTATTGTAGTTATATAATAATTTCTTTTTCCTGTCCATTAGTGTACATTTGGGGGGGGAATTGTTAAAACCTTTTAGAGGAGACTACTCATTGCAGAGTGTCCTCTCTTAAATTTATCTCAAAACTGAGACACTGTGAATATCAGTGCCTGTTCTTTTCAGACAGGAGTGTATATTTCATGTTTTTAATGCCAGCCTAGATAGTACTGGCTTCTTGTGCTGATCCCTGTAAGAGTCAATAGAAATGGATTTCTCCAGTCTTACATAGAAAATGAGGCAACAGCAGGAATTTAAAGTGCTTGTGTTAACCATACATATGCTTTCATTACCAATAATGAAATGGAGATTACTCATCTTCATGCTGTTTTATATTATTATACCATTTTTTTATCCTACCTAGCATTTCATAGAGCCAAAAAAATGTCTTCCCCTTTAGATTACTCAGAGTATGCATCTGCATTGTGGAACCCAAAGAAAGTCTGAATCACCAAATATTAACTCTCAATTCTGAGGGATGCCAGTCAACAGCAAAAGAGTTAGCACTGATGGCTCTTACTTAGGCCATGATAGCTTGAACAAATCAGGCCGATCCAAGTGGAAACTACATTGGACAAATGTCAACAGGTAGTAATTTGAAACATCAAATTACAGGAAACTAAGGAGTGTAAACTGTATTCGTAAACTATTCAGCTCAGATTAGAGGAGACACATGAATAGTTAACCACGCTTCTTATTCATCTTTATGTAAATAGAGAGAAATTTGTATTGGGAAAAGATAATAAAGAAATTGTCTTTTGATTCTTAACTATAATTTAAATATCTCTCAGTCCTGAAAGAAGAGTAACTTCATGTTTTTTCCCCAAGAATGGGCAAGAGGATCATCTGAATCTGGAAAGGCTGACTCTTACCTCTACTTATTTTTAAAGCAGAAGTAGACGTGGCAAGTTTAAATATGATAAATAAGAACTAACAGCAGGAAATAAATAAAACAAAGTTTTTGAATAACAGAATCTAAAGAGCACAGTAATGTTGAATAAAGGAATGACTATTAACTGGTCATTGCCTTGATTTTGAATTCAAAAAATCCTTTATTTTGTGTTAAAATCTATCAAAGTTTATAGAAATTGTGCTCCTATCTTCTGCATATATGTAATGTACATTACAAGTGTATTTCCTAGTAGTCAATGAAGCTTGACTTGCAAAAATATTTTCATGGCCTATTCTAGGGCTTATTTAATAGTCCCTGTAAACTGTTTGCCCAGGCAATAAAAACTCTGTATAATGCAGTCAATAAAACTAACAAGCATTTACATGATAGGACAAATGGGAAGATAGTTACTTTTAATCTGGCTTACAGTTACAGCTGAGAAGTTATAAAATACTGGAGAAATGAGCAATACGTAAGTATCTTCCATACACAGCCTTTGAAAAAATGAATGGAAAGTGAATATTTTCATATTTGGGCTCAATGGAAAATAAGTCTGGTCTGCAATGGTTATCAATGACTGCTTTCTCTTCTGCTGCCTCTCATCCTATCCATATGCCTTCTTTTCCAAAATAAAGTGAAGATTCCAATTTCTGAATAATGATGTTTCAAATGCAACCATGTTTTCCAAATATAATAACAATTTGTAATTGATGGTTCATCTTCACATTTTTATACAAAGTGTCTTCTAGACCAAGGAAAAGCTATCACAAAGATATGAGAAAGTTTTGTCTTGTGAAATAAGAAGTGTTCTAAATACTCATCAGGAGGGCTGAAATGAGATTTTAGAGATGAGAGGTAAAAGCCTCAAGTGTCGAGGGCCTCAAACTTCCATAGTTGGTCAGGGTTTCTTTAAAATATCAGGTGAAGTATAGTTTTGCCATTAAGGATAATTTTCCCCATATGTTCCTTATAACGGGTGATAACTAGCTTTTCCTGAGCTTTTTGAATGACAATGCAAATACAAATCCTAAAAACTAAATACAAATCCTAAAAACTAAGGGGGTGCCAGCAAATACACTTACTTCTTTTACTTGCTTTCTGGAAGAACAAAAGTTCAGGTCAAACACCAATAGTGTAAATTTACTTATTTTCTTTAAAGAAAAACTTATTTAAAAAAAAGTGTTTTAAGGTTGAACTCCAATACTAATTGAATTTGAAAAAAAAATGCATTGTCATTTGATAGATTGGTACTATTTTTGATAGACTGCCATTCTTGTTGCCAAGCAAAAATGATGATTGTAAATCATTCAGCCTTGATATTATGGGTGAAGTGGGTCCTCACCAAAACATGTTCCTATGGGGGAGCAAGGAAAGGTGGAAGCTGACTCAAACTCAAGTTTGGATGTAGACAGACAGGGGAGAGAGGAAGAAGTTTGAAAATAAAATGGAAAATACTTATGTTCATATTTATATAGACAAGCATGATGATCATGTTCCTCTTGAGGAGTTAAAAGCAGTTTGACCAAGCTTTTGGATTACAGGGACTTCATTGGTGCTTGAAGGAAATATTAATGTTGGTCAAGGAAAAAATTCTGATTGTGCTACCAAGAGACTACAGCAAGTGTTCTCTTGAGAAATGTGTAATCAGCCTGTCATGCATGCAGGCAATTGAGCAAGCAAAGAAATTTTAAAATCCTCAGTATATGGCCTTTTCAATGGATAATTGTCACTGATTTTCATGGCTGGTAAAAATGAGATCGAGATTGACACCTGCTTCCTTTAGAGGTGTGCATCCAGCTGAAAGAGATGGGGAGATGTAAGCTAATAAATGGGCAGGTTTCTGTTGTTAACCCTGATCTCTAAATCTTCTGATACTTCTAATGATGATACATAACACCTGTCTTGGGAAAAAAACCTCTTCAGAATTTCAGAGTGGACTAATTAGCCTTAATGGCCCTGACCAGCCTCACCTGGAGTCCCCACCCACATCCATGGATATTTAAGATGAGCCCTGGAGTTTTTTTTTTTCTTTTTCTGGCCTACGTGTGAAAGGAGTTTGCTTTCAGCTCAGCTCCAGCTGCACTTGACTGGCTGTGGGGCCCTGTGAGCTGGACTTTAGCATGTGGATTTGCTGCATCTGTCAGTGTCCTTTTGTAGTTATTATATTAATCAGACACTACTGAAATGGTTTCCATGTGAGATATGAATATTTCTGTAAGTAGCAAAGCATATAAAACATATTATTATTTCTTGTGAAAGATCTGTTTGATGTATCAGTCTATGTATGTTCTGAAGGAATGAAAGTAATGATTCTGTGTAGCCCAGTACAGCTATAAAAATCTGCAACTCTTAAAACAGAGTGTTATTCTGACAACCTAAAAGAAAAAATATGTAATGTTAGTCTGTGGCTCTGAGATTGTAGGAGGTTTTGTAAGTACTCTTTTTGCTCTAGTGTAGCCCTTTTAGGATAGCATTTCTGCTCTCATCAAATGCCGTGAAAACTCCACATAGAATAGGTTGTATTGCTAGGAGAAAAAAATGCTGCATGCCAGAAATGTGAACTTTAATTATGTGGTCATTTTATACCACACTTTATTTTTGAAAACTGAAGTTTTATTTGCCCCAGTGCCCACTTAAATGTGAAATGGCTCAAGTGTCC
Source organism: Aleadryas rufinucha (assembly GCA_013397815.1). Classification (NCBI taxonomy): domain Eukaryota; kingdom Metazoa; phylum Chordata; class Aves; order Passeriformes; genus Aleadryas; species Aleadryas rufinucha. The sequence goes on along the minus strand of VZTH01001010.1, from coordinate 94,520 downwards.
TGACTGCTATGATGGCAAAACACAGGCTGCATCCATTTTATACTATATTTGCAGTCTTGGGTAAAGTGATGTTACTCAGTGAATTATTCCACACAAACGAATGGATATTTCTGAATATGAATCTACAGGAACTGCATAATATTCAGTACAGGGTAAAGAAAAATTAAAAAAATCCACTCCCAGTCTTTTTATGAAAACTAATTATTCTTATACATAAATGGAAATTTAATTTCTGCTATAGGACTTAGTGCAGTCAACTGTGTTGTTATTAATTATAGAACTGTTACTAATGCCCAGGAATTATGTTTTAATAAGATTTAATCTTTTTGCACATTCTAGTGTATTTTATAATTATGTTTTTGTCCCTTACTTGGCTTTTGCAATCTTTATTTAGAAACTAAGTGAGCCCTATTTCAAGTAAGTTAGGCATTTATGGTGGGTCTGGACAAAGAAAAGTTATACTGCAAATTGGTACTGCATGGAACTTAAGCTAGTTAATACAATTAAAAAAACCCACCCCAACTTATCTGTAATCAAGTCTAGATCCTTTCTGAAATAATGGGGGTTTTTGTCAGGCCCTGGCTTTACTTGAAATCATCCTTGTAGCTTTTATAATATTTGCTTGGGCTTCTAATATCCCTTGTCTTACACTAAAAGAAGTTTGAAGTCTGGAGGGAGGATAACTCATGACTCAGTTGCTCTTACTCAGGGCTAATGCTCTTTAGACAACCACTGAAGGAAACTGGGATAGGATAAATAGTTCACTTCTTCACCTAAGCTTCTACTATCACCTTTTTAAGTTGCTATGCTGCAACATATTTACTAAATCTGAATGTTTTAAAAGTTAGTTGAAGCCATAGTCCAAAGACCTTGTTCAATATGAACAGAAACTAGCAAAATATCAATAAAAATGAATCTATAACAACTGTCCAAGCCCTGCAGTTTAGCTACTGCTGCATGTTGGGGCAGTATCAGCTCTTGGGTCAGATCAACCAAGGAAAGAGATCTTGAGTCAGAGATGACAAATTGCTTTCCAAGATTTCTCTGCATTTAAAAAATCTGTATCTCATTTACTCAAGAGTAACCTATGTCTAAAGCTTGCATAGATTTGCAGGCTGGTGCAGTGAGATAGCAAGTCTAATTCCATGGCAAAGCCGGTGACTTGTTTCTAGAAGCTGTTTTCTGCATTAAGGATAAGGGTAGTAAGGGGATACTTTATGCTTTTTCAGGTCCATATTAAAACAAACATCAAAATGGCCTTTGAATGGATTATGCCTAGATTTATGGATTTTCTGCTATGAATATTTAATGTTTTTATTTTAAGCACTGCCATTTATTTATCTTTCCTTTTAAATAGCCAGTGAAAAGGAAGATCTAGTCACAGGGAAATGTGTTGCTACTATGTGCAAATCCTGTACCAGAAAAGGGAGGAAAAGTAATTGTCTGCTTTTGTCTCAGATCCTTTTGTTGTCATTAAGTAACAAAAGAATCTCAGGAGAAGGTAACTGGGATAGGGTTTAACTCACTCAAGTGAAACACGTTATTACTTATTCATTTTTATAATGAGATCTAAGATATGAGATTTTTGTGAACCAGCCTCTTCAATTTTGCTTTCAAACGCTTGTGTTTTATCTTGCATTTTTAGAAGCTGGCACAAGGAACTGGGCTGAAAACCGCCAGTTCTAACAGCAGCAAAAGGGAGGAACAAGAGTGTACTGCCAGAATAATGTAGGGAACTGAACCTGATTCCTTCCTGTTTGCTGCCTGCATGTTATGGCTGCCTGGAGAATCAGAGGGACTCACAGAAGCCACCGACCATCCTCCCCTGTTGCCTGTGCACTTGCCTGTGCAGGTGGTCCTGGTGGCAGCTGCTGCAAGGGAACAGATGGTGGGGACTGAGTAGGCTGCCACTTGCACATTCACTGCCATTATCCACGTTCAGGCATCATATATTAGTAATTCTAATGTTGACATCATATTATGCTATTTACAGATACATAGCAGTCTTTGTCATAGTCCCTATTTAAGCTGCATTATATAATGATTTTGTCATATCTTCACTTATGTTGAATTGATAGGAAATTAAACAAAGTAGGGTAAAAGGTCTGAGGAATTTGGAATTTCCAACTGAATATGCTATTGCCTGAACAGCAGGCCTAAGCCTGAGCTGACTTACAAGATGAATCTTGAGCATGATCCTATTAATACCATCAAGGTTCTTTAGTTAAAAATAGATGATCAAAACATTTATATTAGTTGTTCTTAATGCCAAACTGGCTGTTGTAGAGATGTTTGTATAACCTTGTTTAAGATATATTTAAGAGAGTCTCCCAATCGATATCCCTAAAGGCTTGTTAGTAGGAGAAATCCTTCCAGCTGATGTCCCTAGATGTTTGTTAGTAGCATAGTTTAGGCAAAAATCCTCTCAGCTGTGGCCTGGGCTCTGGCCAAGCTCTGGCCCTGGCTGGTTGGGATGTGTACTGTCAGAACAAGATGTTTTCCGCACAAAAAGTATAAACAAGTCATTTGGACTTGTTGATTTGGGGCTATAAAAGCTAGACCCTGTTTCTGGGTGAACTGGAGATTCACTTATGAGTGGTCATACTGTGGGATTTTCCCAATTGCCAGGAAGAGTTCTCCAGGTCCTTGCTGTGAAACAGGACTCCCCAGTGATTGCAGACTCTGGATGATGTTAAAGTATATAGGCAATTCGTGATGTACCTTGTCAATCACTATTCTCTCTCTTGTATGGTAATGATTAGATGCATTACCTTGCTAATTTTTGCTTGTTGCTAAAGCCAAGTGAGCTTACTGTTTTATTAAATGTATCCTTTTCCTTCTGTTTTGCCTCAGTAGTAAACTAAGACCATTCTTTCTGTTGGTGTCTATGTCCATTCTCTTGCCCCTGTCAATTGGCAAAACACCAACTCAGGGAAGAAAATTAAGGTTGCGAATGCAGAGAGTAACTTTTTTGTGAACAGAAGCAGATGGTGGTGCTCTGTGACCAACTCATGGTCTCAGGGAACTTGCTAGCAGGCAGATGTTGTGTTTGCAAAATGAGCATGGCCACAAGTACATTGGCGAGTCTAGTGGAATAGTCCGGGAGTAGTTATGTAGGTAGGTGGTCAGTTCAGATCAGTAATTGTTTTATTCGTTAATAACTTAGATTTTGCTGTGCTGAACAGAATTATGTTGACAAAATAGCACACAAACTTGATAGTGCCACTAATGCCACAGGGTTTGCTTTGATCAGAGAATAAGGACTTCATTTTTGATTACTATTGAATAAGTGTAATGCAAAGAAGAAGGGAAAACCTGAAGTATAACACAGACAGTAGTTAACTAGTAAAAATCAGTCTTCAGAAATTGGAGTTGGAAAAATGGAGTTGTCCTGCAAGATGTAATGGAGTATCTCTGCAAGAGATAAGTAATACTTTTAAAATAAGAGTAATCGCAGCAGGTATTTAGTATCTTGTAAATCTCAGCATTGCCATTTTATAATTAAATATCTCTAGTGGTTTAATTTATTGTTCCCAGTTTTCCTTCTCCATATCTGCATTTCCTGGGTATGGATTTATCTTCCATAATAAGAAAAATACTGAAAACACATTCAGTCACAGGAGAAAAAATGGAAAGTAATTTGTACGTTCAAGATTACACAGCAAACTAGGCCGTGCATTTTAGGAATAGTTATAAATATTACATATTAGGCTGTGTAACGAGTTTTGTACTATGAAAGGTATTTCTCCCAGATAGCTTCAGGTATGTATTTTTTATATTAACTTGTGAAACCTCTTTGTTTTGGAAGGGATTTTGCTTTTCTCAAATCTACCTTAGTTACATGAATAACATGCCTGAGATACTGAAACAGGTGTGCTATTTAAAGGGGAAATATTTCCTTTATTTTCTATTAAGGCTTTGGTACTTCAGGCTTTCTTTACTTACAATTGCTGCTGCATATTTGTGGTCCTCTCTGTCACTGGAGAGAGCAGAGGTAATTACGATCACGGTGGCAGCTGGTATTGATCACAGTTAACATGAGATAACTCTTTCTTGTTCTGCTTTTGCTGTATTTCCAATTCAGTGGATCGTTTTCCTGCATAAGCTCACATGCATAGTGGGCTTAGTTAAAGGTGTTGCAAGGGAATTGTAGGCTCCAGTGCTTGAGGTAGAGGCAGCATATCAAGGAATACATCTATAGCAATCCAGAAAATGTAGGAATGTACCTGTAGGAATGGTAAGGAAACTCAAGATGAGAGTGCCTTTTGGAGGAGAGAGCCTTTATGAGTTCCTTGGCATTTATGAGGAGAAAGCTCCTTTATGAGATTCATGGGGTTCTTGAGAAGCTGCCTTTATGATGTTTATGGGGTTCATCAGGAGAGTACCTTTAAGAGATTTATAAGGTTTAAGAGGAGAGTGTCTTTATGAGCTTTATGGCCTTTATGAATTTTGTAAGGGGCTTATAGAGTGCCTTCAGGAGGGGAATGCCTTTATGAAGCTTTTGGTGTTTATGAGGACAGTGCCTTTAGGAGGTTTAAGGCCTTCATGATGAGAAGGCCTTCATGAGGAAAGCACCATCATGATATTTACAGGGTTTATGAGATTTCCTTTATAAAACTTAGGGGGTTTATGGAGACAGCATCCTCGAAAGTTCATCAGAAATTATCAGGGGGGTTATCAGGAAAGCCCATTTCTGAGGCTTTTCTCTTGATGAGGGGAGTACTTTTATGAAGTTTATGTGGTTTTTGAAGAAAGCACCTCTATGAAGAGAGGGCCTTTATGAATTTTATAGGGTTTATAAGGAGAACATCTTCAGGAGGAGACACCTTCTTGAGGAGACAACTTTATGAGGTTTCTGGGTTTTATAGGGAGATCATGTTTATGTTGTTCATGACAAGTGCATCTTTATGAGGAGATGGCCTTTATGAGTTTTATGGCCTTTTTGATGTTTATGGAGTTTATGAGTTGAGTACCTCTGTGAGGTTTATGGAGTTTATGAATTGAGAGCTTTTATGAGGTAAAGGGGCTTATTAAGAGAGTGCCTTTATGAGGTTTCTGATGTGTATGAGGAGTTCTCCTTTATGAAGTTTATGGGGCTTATGAGGAGAGCACCTGCTTTAAGACAGCACCTTTATGAGGTTTATGAGGTGGATGCCTTTAGGAGGAAAGAGCCTTTTTGAGGTTTCTGAGGAGAGGGCTTCTATGAGGAGAGTGTTTTATGAGGTTTATGGGGCTTATGTGAAGAGGCACTCTCCTCGTAAACCTCATAATCCAAATCTCATAAAGCCACTCTCCTCAGAGGCACTCTCCTCATAAGCCCCACAAATATCATAAAAGCACTTTGCTCATGGAGACTATCTCCTCATGAAGGCCATAAACCTCTTAAAGATGCTCTCCTCATAAACTCCCTTAATGTCATAAAGATATTCTCCTCATCAACTCCATAAAATTCAAAAAGGCCTTAAACACCATGATGGCCATAAAGCTCATAAAGACACTCTCATCCTGAACCCCATAAACCTCATATTGGTGCTCTCCCCCTCAATACCATAAAATTCATAGAGACCCTGTCCTCATAAAGGCTATAAATGTTATAAAGGCCATAAAAGTAATGAATACAATCACCTGAAAATGGCTCTGTCCTCATAACCCCCATAATCCTTATAATGAGGGTCTCCTCATAAACCTCATGAAAGCACCCTCATCAAAAAAGCAGTCTTCACATAAACTCCATAAACCTCATGAAGGCACTCTCCTAATACACCCCATAAACCTCATAAAAGCACTCCTCATCAAGACCATGAACCTCAGAAAGATGCTTTCCTCATAATCCCCATAATGTTCATAAAGGTGCCTGTTCATAAAGGCACTCTTCTAATACACCCTTATGGGGTGTATTAGAAGAGTGCCTTTATGAAGTCTTTAGGGTTTATGAGGAGAGTGCCTTTATGAGGTGAGCACCTTTACATGCCCTTAAGTTTGTGGGGTTTATGATGAGATCTCCTTTATGAAGTTGATGGGCATTATGAGGAAAGCATTTTTCTAAGGTTTATGGTCTTGATGAGGAGAGTGCATTTATAAAATTTGTTATTTAGGCAAGAAGCATCTTTATGAAGTTCATGGGGCTTTTAAGGAGAGAGACTTTATGAGCTTTATGAGGCCTGCACCTTTATGAAGTTAATTGGGGTTTTTGTGGAAAGCGCCTTTATTAGGAGAGTACATTTTAAGGTTCATGTTGTTAGGTGAGTGCCTTTATGAGGATTTTGGGGTTTATGAGGCAAGTGCCCTTAGGAGGTTTTAGGTGTTTCTTAAGAAAGTGCCTTTATGAGGTTTCTGGTTTTTATGAGGAGATATTTTTTATGGGGTTTATGAGTAGAGCACCAGTAAGATGTTTATAAAGTTTATCAGGAGAACGCCTATATGAGCTTTATGAGGCTTATGGTCTTTAATGAATTTCATGGGGTTGATGAGGGGAGCGCCTTTATGATGTGAAATGGGTTTGTGAAGAGAGCGCCTTTATGTGGAATGCACCTGTATGAGGTTTTTGGGGTTTAGGAGGCAAGCAGCTTTAAGAGGTTTATGGCCTTCATGAGCAGATGACCTTCATGAGAAAAAGCTTCTTTATGATTTTTACAGGGCTTATGAGGAAAGCTCATAAGCCTGTTACACCCCAGATACTTAAATCCAGGGGTTAAACTCAAGGTTCCTTTACTCTAGCTGATGCAAAGGAGAAATCTCCACCAGATATTTTCAAGAGGTGAAAATCACACAAAAGTTTCTGGCAAAAATGCAGAAAATTAGGAAACTTTGGCAGAGGAGTAAATACAACTCTGAATTCAATATAAAACACTTATTATAGCATTATTTTGCATTAACTTAGCAGAAACTTAGCATTTGCTTAGCATAAACATAGCCCATTCAACCTACAAATGTTTAAATCCATAAGATATTAAGTTAACCAAAAAATTCCATGTGAAGAGGATTAGGAGAAGAAGAAAGAGACAGAAAGAAAGAAGAGATAACAGAAAAACCCACATATAGCTACCAACTCCTAGGATTCCAGTGTGAACTCCAAGGAAGCTGGCATTGTCCAGACACGTGTGGCTCCCCTCTTGGGGGCTTTTAAGCCCTTGGCCCTTCGTGGACCCCCCTCCTAGGACTTCTGGTCACTCGGCCAATCAGGGGCTGGGTCAGCACCGCCCCTGGTGTGTGATGGATTGACAGCTTGGCCAGGGCTGGGATGGTGGCTCTGGGCTGGGGGGTGCAGCATTTCACTGTCTCACTTTTGCAGGACCTGATCTGCCCCTCTCACCAAACACCCATGGGCATTCCAAAACATTTCAAAATGTTCTGAGACATCAGAGTTACCCAGTCTCTGGCAACTACCCCACGTCTCGAAACATGGACCCGGACCACTGTCCTGGGATCTTTCCTCTTTTGGTCTAATCAGGGTACCTTTCCTCTCCTGGTCCAATCTAGCAGACAGAGTAGAAAGGAAAGAAGAGGAAAGCATACTGGAACTCATATAATGGGCAACTGCTATTCATAAACCTAGTTAATATCCTTCTATACAGTTCACCTCCCCCACCATCCCGTGCGTCCAAAAATTGCAGGACAATCAGGTTCTGGAGGGAGAGTTCATGCAGCAGTCTTTCAGCACCCAAAGAGTCCAGCAGATCGGTCCATGATTTCTGGTGTATTCCTGGAGGCAGCACTTTCCTTCTATGAGATTTAGTATTCACTAGCATTAGATAATTTACACAGCTATGTGTGATACCTGTTGGACTTGTAAATTGTGCTCCAAAATAGCTTTGCAAATTCAATTTAGGCTGCCTTGCCTTTTGGAGTCCACAATCTTACAGGTCCAGGTATCCCCACAACCCAAACAAATACACATGTCCCAGATTTACCACCCTTATCCCTCCCACTAACCAAGTTTCAGGGAGATTCTCAGAGCCTGTACTCAGGGAGAGAGAAGAGGTCGCTGAACATCATGGGAAACAACGTACAGTACAATTCTACTATCTAAAATGATCTGGATTGCCTCAGGTGTGGGAGTCGAATATATAATAACACTCATTCATTCCAATCTCCTTAGAATATTATTTTCAGAGTCTTGACTCAGACCAAAAACCTTTTCAATTTAACCAAAACCTTCAGTGATTCTCCAACCGAAAATCTTTTAGTCACTTCTACAGCTGGAGAGAACTTTCCAGCTGCCACTTCTTCTGCACAATTACACATTTCCTACCATTACTACATGCGCTTCCCTTGGTAATTTTATGCTTTGCCCTGAGGAGACAGAAAGAGGTCCACAGATTAGTTTCCATAATCATATGAGCTTCCAAAACTAAATTGAAGGAGGAACCTTTTCCACCCACCATGGCAACTAGTGAGAAAATATGAATATTTTAAAAATATTGCAGGCAAACTTACATAAACATAGAAACTTACATAGACAGATATGAATATAAATAGAGTAATAACAACAGTCAAAAATGTGACAATCACTAATGAAGTTATCTAGTACTTTAACAATACTGATGAATGTTCTCAGTATCATGTAGGCAAACAATTGGAGTAGCCAGCCATCCTTTGAGACCTTTTCACTTTTAATTTGTTAAATAACTGATTATCAATGTGATGTTAGAGTGGTCCTTAGTGAAAAGGACACCCCTCTCTTTTACTTATTTATTCCTCTGGCGTTTGAAGCCATACTTGCTATTACACTTACCATGAGCTCTTGCTGGAATAGCTGACTAATCCAGGAACAAACAACAGTGTTGGTAACACAGTTCTGGAATTGCAAAAACATAAATAATTTAATATATTTATTTCAGAGTTTCTCATTTTGTTGGCGCTTTATTTGCAGCAGATTTTCATATGGTTCCTCTGTTTGCAGATTCTTTGTTTGCAGCTGACTTCATTCGCATCTGGATGTTTACCCAGTCTCTTGGCTAAAGAGAATATACTAAAACAACAAACTTGAAAAATGATGAAAGCATTTTTCCTGCAGCAGCAGTAGTTCTGCTCCTGGCCTCTAGTGGCAGGCAAGGCTTAATATCCACTGCTGCCAGAAGGAGGCAGTGCAGGAGCAATTGCAAAGTTTCATTGAAAATACAGGGAAACTAAGTTTCCATGCATTTTTAGTGAGCTTTTGGGGGTATTCAGATTTGTTCCCCACTCCCGGCTCACTTTTTGGGGGTGGTTCTGAGAGTTTTTTGTCTTGGTCACGATTTTTAAATTTTGGAATGAATAACAATCTGAAAGAGGGCTGAAAGGGTATCAGCTCCTTCTTGGGCATTGTTTGGAAGCTTGCCACTTCCCACACACTCCCAGTATTTTTATTGCATGTTGGAGTGGGGAGAGGGATCAGTTCTCCCCCCTCCCACAATTAAACCTTTCATACAACAGTATGCATCGTAGTTAAAAGAAAAAAGTTCTTTGCCATGTGCTTTTTTCTCAGAAAGCTTTATTTCATTTCCCCACATCAGTGAAATTTTCAAGAGTCTCCATTTTATTTCCTTAGAGCTGGTTGTTAATTCTCCCCTGCAACTTAGTCAATTTTGTTGCAGGGTGTGATATTATCACCATCAGCTCTGCCTTTTGATATGCTAATCCCTTAACAAAAGGACAGGGCTAAGAGTGATTGTTAGAGGGCACAGGCTCTGGTGAGTTGCACCCTTCCTCCAAGGAATGAAGGGAGGTGACATCAGTGACATCGTGGTCAGGAGGTGCCTCTTCCCTCTCCTCCTCTTTATTTTCTACATATGGGCGGAGTTCATGGTATGGGGAGGAGTCTGGCTTTGGGGCAAACTCTTCCCTTTGGGTGGGATTATGTTAGCGGAGGCCCAAGACCTACCCCAGGCTGGCATGTGCGCTTCTGCCAAGGGTGTTAATTTGCATCGTTAATGCCCTTTGGCTTTGCAGAAACCAGTTTAATAGGTTCTGGGCTAGTTGCTTTGGGCCATCAGCTCTTGTTCTGCCTTGAGGCAAGAAATGGTTCCAGCCTCTAAGGCAGACTGTAATTTTACCAGCTCTTCAGCAAAAGTGTGCTTCTCTTTTGGGACTGCCATCTCAGATTGCCATGTGACTCCTTGGGCTCCCTAGGCAGCCATCTTAGATGGACCATGTGCTACCTGGTCAGGAGATTTCTCCCCTTGCCAAAGTTTCAATTCTCTCTGCTGCTACCTGTGGTTTTTGCCAGTTTTTCTCAGAGACAAGTTTTATAAGCTTACAACAACTTCACTTGGAGAGCAATCCACGTCTGTCCATGACCTGATTGCTGGAGAACATCTGTTTTAACTGAAAACTCTCCTTTCTGCAGCTAACAGTTATCTCCACACAAAAACGCCCTTTCGCCAAAACTCAGAGTATGCATGACTATGCCAGCACCTTTATGAGGTTGATGGCATTGTTTAGAAGAGTGCCTTCATGAGGTTTATGGTGCTTCTGAGGAGAGCACCTTCATGAACTTTATGGTGTTTATGAGGAGACTGCCTTTATATGGAAAGTCCTCTTATGCAGTTTGTGGAGTTACGAGGAAAGTGTCTTTCTGAGGTTTATGATCTCGATGAGGAAGGTGTATTTACGTAGTATAAGTAGTTTATGCACAGATTGCCTTGATGAAGAAAGCACCTTTTGGACATATATTTGGCTTATGAACTGGCTGCTTTTAGGAGGAAACCGCCTTCTTGAAGATTATGGGTCTCTGAGGATAGCAACCTTATGAGGTTTATGGGGATAATTAGGTGAATGCATTTATGAGGTTTTGGGATTTTATGAGGTGAGTGTCTATATGATGCTTGTGGGTTTTCTGAGGAGAGTGCCTTTATGAGGTTTATGGACCTTATGTGGAGAGGCACTCTCCTCATAAACTGCATAAACTTCATTAAGGTGCTGTCATAGTAAACCCATAAAACTAATGAAGGCCCTTTCTTCATAAAACCCATGAACCTCATGAAGTTGCCTTCTCGTGAGGGTCTCTCTTCCTGAAGATGTTCTCCTCAGACACCACATAAAATTCATAAAGACGCTGTCTTGATAAACCTCCTAAATGTCATAAATGCACACATGCATAAACCACATACATCTCATAAATGCACTTTCCTTATCAAGATCTCAGAAAGGTGCTCACCTTGTCAAGGCACTCGCTGCATAAACCACATGGACTTCATAATGCACTTCCCTCATCAAGACTATAAACCTCAGAAAGTTGCTTTTCTCATAATCTCTGTAAACTCCATAGAGGTGCTCTCTTCAGTGTAGAAGAATGGCTTGTCTCTCGAGGGCATTCGGAATCCCTAGAGGGTCTGCAGGGCCTGCACAACCAAGACTG
>VZTH01001010.1:63249-80726 GCA_013397815.1 Aleadryas rufinucha | reverse complement strand
GGGGGCGCTGGTGGCTCCCGGCCGGGCAGGGCGGGTGCGATGGTTCCCCCGCGCCGGCAGGGGGCGCTGTGGCGCGAGCTCAGCAGCCTCTCCACATGGGAACGGTGGCACAGCCAGCGGAAGGGATGGAAAAGGGGCTTCCTTTACAGACCCCCAGAGCAGCCGATCCTGGTGCCCCTCTGGCTAGCAAAAGGAGCTGTAGCAGGGACCTTGGAAGCAGTAAGCTGGAACAGCAGTGCAGGTTCACCTGGGGCAGCAAGCAAGAGGCAGCAGGAATGCCACAGCTGTAGCTGGAACCGCGGGACCTCCCGGCAGGCAGGGGGTGCAGGGCTACAGTGTAGTGAAAAATGCGGAGCAGTGACAGAGTAACGGTGGAGGCTGGGCAGTGGTAGCCCAGCTCCTGAACATGGCAGGGAGAGGCTCCCAGGGAGGGGAAAGGGGCTCGGGGATCCCGGGGGTTTCCCCTGAGGCNATCCCGGGGTTTTCCCCTGAGGCACCCTAGCAGATGGTGAAGGGTCCTTTGGTGAGGTAGGGTGTTAAGCTCCCAGTGCAATGGCTGCTCTTATGAGCAGAGCTCCACTCATGGTAGAAGGCAGCAGAAAACAGAACCACGCAGAGGTGGCGAGTTCTTCCCACAGCGACTGCAGCCTCCTTCGCCTCTGAATGCTGAGAGAGCAAGGGAGCTAGCAGCTGCGCCCAGCCTTCTTTTTTCCCAGCCCAATTCTCGCGGTATCTTTGCCCCTCTGAGCGAAACCCTCAGATAAGAGAGTAGCCGGCTGCATCCTTCCCGGGCAACTTCCTTTGTATCTCTTAAGTACCCGGTCGTTATTGTCTCTTAGCAATAAAATGGGAGAAAATTCCCTAAGAGAAAGAAAACAAGAGGAAAAACCTTAACCTCCAACACTGATAAACTACTTAAAGGCACTCTCCTCATAATCCTCACAAATATCATAAAGGCATTTTCCTCATGAAAGGGATCTCCTCATGAAGGCAATAAACATCTTAAAGCTGATCTCTTCGTAAACCACAAAACCTCATAAAGACACTCTCCACATAAAGACACTCTAATCTATAACCACATAAAGGTGCTCCTTTCATAAAGGCGCTCTCCTCATCAACCCCATAAAGGCCATAAAACTCATGAAGGTACAATCCTGTAAATCTCATAAAGGTGCTTGCGTCATGAAAAGAAAATTCCCTAAAAAGGCACTACTCTCATAAAGGCACTTCCTGCATAAACCACATAAAATTCATAACGGTGCTCTTCTCACCAAGATCATGAACATTAGAAAGACCCTTTCCTCATAATCCTCTTAAAGGTGCTCATCTCATAAATTACATAAACCTATAAATGTGCTCTCCTCATAAACCCCAAAAACCTCATAAGGGCACTCACCTCAAAAGTCCCATACACCTCATAAAGCTGCTCTCTTGATAAAGATCTTTATGATGTTTATGGAGTATATGCGAGTGCACTTTTATGAGGGGTATGGGTTTTTTGAGGTGATCCCCTTTAAAAAGATTACAGGGCTTATGAGGGCAGCGCCTGTATGAAGTTTATGGGTTATATATTAGGAGAGTGCCTTGATGAGGTTTATGGGTTTTATGAGATCTCCTTTATGAAGTTTATGGGGATTAGGAGGAAAGCCCATTTCTGACGTTTTTCTCTTGATGAGAAGAGTGCATTTATAAAACATATGTGGTCTATGCATGAGCGCATTTATGAGGAGGGAGAGCCTTTATGAGGTTTATAGGATTTATGAGAGAGCCTTTTTGAGTTTTATGGGGTTTATGAGGTTTGCGCCTTTATGAGGATTATCAGGTTTATCAGGATGGTGCCTTTATGAGGTTTTATGAGGAGAGTGCCTTTACTAGGAGAATACTTTTATGAGATTTATGGGGTTTATGAGGTGAGTGCCTTTATGTGGACCTTGGGGTTTATGATGTGAGCGCCCTTATGAAGTTTAGGGATTTGTTAAGCGAGTGCCCTTTTGAGGTTTCTGGTGTTTATCTGGAGACTCCTTTATAAAGTTCATGGGGTTTATGAGAAGAGTGCCTTTAAGAAATTTATAGGGTTTATCAGGAGAGCACCTTTATGGGCTTTATGGCCTTTTTGGGGTTTACAGACTTTATGACATGGGGTTGACACAGGGAGCGCCTTTATGATGTGAAATGGGTTTATGATGAGAGTGCTTTTATGTGGAGAGAACCTGTATGAGGTTTTTGGGGTTTATGAGGTGAGGAGCTTTAAGAGGTTTATGGCCTTCATGAGGAAAAGCACCTTTATGATTTTTGTGAGGAGAGTGCCTGTATGAGTTTTATGGGGTTTATGAGGATACATTTTCATGGAAACACACGTTTATGAGTTTGAAGGGTTTTAGAATTTTATGGGGTTTTTAGAGAGTGCCTTTATGAGGAGTGTGCTTTTATGAGGTTTATAGGGATTGTGAGGAGAACACCTTTATGAGGTTATGGGTTTTATGAGGAGAGTGTCTGTGTGAGCTTTATGAGTTTTTTGAGGTGAGCACCTTTATGAAAAAAGTGCATTTATGAGGTTTATGAGATTTATGAGGAAAACACCTTTATTAAGAAAACAGTTTATGGGGTTTATGAGATGAGCATCTTTATTAGGTGAGTACATTTATGAGGATTATGGGATTTCTGAGGATAGTGTCATTATGAGGTGTAAGGTTTTATTAAAAGAGTCCCTTTTTGAGGTAAATGGTGTTTATGAGGAGATCTCCTCTATGAAGTGTATGGGGTTCATGAGGAGTGCTCCTTTATGACGTTTACAGGGTTTATGAGGAGAGCATGTGTATGAGATTTTAAGGGTTTATGTGGAGAATGCCTTTATGAGGATAGTGCCTTTATGAGGTTTTAGGGGTTTATGAGGACAGCGCCTTTATGAAGTATATGGGTTTTTTTTAGGAGAGCACCTATATGAGATTTATGCTGTTTAGGAGGAGAGTGCATTTATGAAGTTTATGTTGTTTATGAGACAAACATTTCTATGAGGCTTATTTGGTTTTTGATGAGGGAGCCTTTAGAGGAGAGCACCTTGATGAAGTTTATGCTGTTTTGAGGAGATCACCCTTATGGGGGTAGTGCCTTGATGAGTTTAAGAGGTTTATGAGGTGACTTTGATGATGTTTATGGGATTTTGGAGGAGAGCATCTTCTTGAGGTTGATTTGGTTTACGAAGGGAGCGTCTTTTTGATGTTTATGAGAAGTGCGCCTTTGTGAGTGCTAGTGTTTGTTATCATGGAACTGTGTGTGTCTCTATGTAACTGGTTAAATCCTTCCAGTGTACCCTAAGTTTTGGTGGCAACTATATTTCTTTTCTGGAATACTCTTAGAAAGGAACCTTCCAGATTTTCTACATCTGGTATTAATGAAGTATGGAGACCGTTTATATTTTTTTTTTAAATCAAACTTGTAGATTAATCCTATATAGAAAACTTAGTGTGCTGTAGTGTGTAGCACTTCTCATGGCAGTTTCAGTTCTTGTAAGAGACACTAAAAATGTCACATGTAATTCAGCTGTCAATAAGCAAATTCCAGCTGCTTGATCACAAATTGTATTTTCTTTTGAAATACTCTGTCTGAAACCCAAAGCTGTTTTATTGTCCAAGTATCTTGGATGTTAGGTAAAGAGATGATTTCTTAATGTAATGCTAGCAAAGTTGACTTGATAAAGTAGTAATTTTTTAATTCCATAGGTATTTTTAAAAATAAGCAACATGTTTATCCTGCTTGTACAAACTTAATTGTTAGATATTTTTATTATCTATACACAGCACCTTAAATAACTAAGCTGACTGTTTATGAAATGAAAAATTTATTTTAGAGGATTGTAATTACTTTCAAATGTAAAGGTGGAAGTAAAAAAAATCCTTAACTGAAACTTGACAGTTGAAACCATATAACTCTGGGTTGGAATATAGGCATGGCATCTTTTTATTTAGCTCTTATTTATAGAAAGTGTGAGCACTGGTGAACATACTGAAACAAATGTTTTATATCTTGATGTCTCCAGTAAAGACAGGATGCTCTTCAGATAGCAATATTAGTTTTGGGTATTTCCTGGGAATCTTGGCAATCACAAGATCCTTGTTTCAGTTTACAAATTGTAAATGAAGGAATAAACTGTCATCTTCAGGCAACCATGATTTGTCTGTTTCAACCTTAAAACTCTATGAATGTATGTTAAAAAAGAAGGAATGGAAGACTTGCTCTTTATTTAAAATTGTCTATAAAAGGAATGAGCTTTTACTGTTATATTAATGATTTTTGGCATTTAGGTATATAGAAGTACCTCTTCCTCCTGCCTGAAGGAGAAATAAAATTTAGAGGTTTTTTTTGAATAATACAAAATTTGATCATCTTTAACTATGAAAGTTAATAAAAACTGTAATAATTTTTTTTAATATAGCTGTGCTTCTCAAAATGTCCAGTGGATTTTTCACTAAGCAATCAAAAGTAATTAAATTAAATTATGCATTACATGTGTACATGGTGATGATTGAATCACTGAAAGCAGGATTCTAAATGAGCCCAACAAATTGCGCATTAAATATGCAGTTTAAGCTCTTTCATGAAAATGTACTCCTAATGAAAGTATTTTTATATTCATAACACAGTGTGACAGTGAAAGTCATATACAGTAATGAAATGGCAATACCAGGCAATCTTGAGGGACTGAACTGTTGGAATATTTATGCAATGAGGGTGTATAACTATTTAATACTGGATATTAACTTCTAGTATGGACTTCCTTGATTGGTGAGTGTAGTACTCTCTCTTATTTGTGCATTTTTTTGAGACCTGGTCTGCAATAAGCTCTGAATGTGTAGTAGAACTTATGTCAGAAGCTGATTAAGTCTATGGAGACAAAAACTGGCTCTGTATCCTTCAAGGAGAGAAGGAATTTGAACTAACAATAATAGCTGCTTGGATGTCTTTATCAAGATCCTAGAAGATGAGACCATGCTTTTGACTCTTACAATAATTCTGCTTCAAAATCCAAAGAATGAGCACTTATGCAGCCTATTGATACGATCAGTATGAAAATCTTGCCTTAATGGGAAGATGTGCTTTTCCAGGTTTGTGGTGGCGAGGTCGTAGGAAAAAGATGAGGTTTATTGACAAATAATTGATTTCATTGTGGATATCTTGTGTGGTCCATTCTAAGAAGACAATTATCAATATTAAATAAAACCTTTATTTGTTTTTTCATAGTCCTAATTCTTCAAAAAGCAAGTTAATGGTACTTATGTTATCTATCACTGATCTTGCCATGACTTGTGTAAATCCAAGAAAGGAACACATCTTGTATTGTTTACCAGTTTAAATCCTCTTGGTTTGTCCTAGCATGTTGAGCTTATGAACTGATAAAAAGTGTAGTTTCCATATTTTGGAGGATGGCAAACTTACCGTGGGTTTCGTTTCTGCTCTGCTTCATTTGGCTGTGTTACAGATCAAAAGCATTTGGAGTCTGCAACAGTATTGCTATTGCAGCTGGTAAACTATTGCCTTCCTTGTTTCACATAATGAGGAGTGGAGGGACAATTTTTGATGCAGGTATCAGCCATTAGGGTCCTTAAAGATCAGTGTGTCTCTGTAATACCTACAGAGGTTGCTGTGGTTTTTTTCTTCTGATGTTTGTCTAGAAAGTTACTGGACAGACTGTTTGTATTGTGGAAATATTATCTGATAATTTAAAAAATTCCCTTATTGTATTTTAGTTCTGAAACAGAATTTCTCTTCCCATGTTTGTAATGGAAACTTGAGGAGTTCGAAGCAAAAATTAATATTGAGAATAAAGAGCTTTACTGAAACTAAATTTCAGATTTCTTCAGATCTCACTCCTAGGTCAATGACACTACAACAATTTGAAAGCAAGTTAACGTGGCATGTCTAAATGATAGATCTGCTGTTAATAAACTTATTGGTCACATATAAGTAAGACCTCTGGCTAAAATGAGCTATTTTCATAATTTTTTTGTTTTGGTCACTATATATTTTGATATGTGCTAAAATATAAAAGTTAAACATTAGATTTTAGTTTTATGAGACTTAGTCACTGTAAGAAGGATATTTCAGTAAAAAAAATGAAGGCTGTAAACCCTTTGCACAGGTCACTAGTTAAGATACATTTGATAGTAGCTTTTGAAAATACTTTACTTTTAGAAAAAAACCCCCAAACTATTAATGCCATAGCATCTCCACAATATGGTGGTCATTGAAAAACAATGTGGGAATTTGAGGCCCGTTTTAGACTTGAGGGGAAATGGAAATGCTTTATGTATTTCACGTACTTTACATGCATTTACTGCACTGTGAGCACAGTCAAAGAATGCAAAACCATAACCCTCATTCCTACCTAATTCCTGCTACTGAAGCCTTGGTTATCTCATTTGTTAGCTAATCTAAATCCCAGCCCTTTATTCCTGCTAACATAGGCTCTCCAGTTATTCAAGTTAGTGCCTTTATTAGACATCATCTTGGTTCATCCTGACTTAGTTAAATTGAACCCAGCACTCTTATTGGTTTCAGACGAAATACAGTTAACAGGAGAGGAGACACAGTGGTCTACTGTATATGTTTCATGGTCTGTGTGTAACCACATCAATGGATTTATCAGAACATTTCCCCAGAGTGTCTTGGAGTGATTTATGATGATGGTCTGTTCCATGATCCTCTGCTTTATGCCCCAAAATGGTTGCTGTATCTTTACCATCTGGGAGTGGGGAGCTTTGGGCTTTTTGGTGGACATATTCAAAGCTTCACTGGCCAGGTGTTCCGTGGCGCTGTGCGGTTTGGTTTTGCTTGGCTAGCTTGGCTTTTTTTTGGCCCAGGCAAAAACCTTTTCTCCTCCCTGGCCTCACCTAGCAGAATTTATTCCAAGACAGAAGATAGTCTGAACCTCTGTATTGAATATTTCTGTATTTAAAGCATATTTGAGGACAGAAGGTGCTTGTGCTTTTTAATATTGTACTTAGGTTTTCTAAATAAAAACTATTTGTCAGCAATTAACTAAAAAACTTTTGAGAAAAAGGTGGGTGAACTGCAGTGTAAATCCTCATTAAACAACTACAACTAAACAAAGTCATATTATGGTTGTAGGGATTCTTTAGAGAAGAAACTGTGATATTGTTGTCCAGCATTAGTTGCTAATGTTAGAGCAAAACAATTATTTTTACAACAAGAAACAAGAACATTGATTTCACCTATGTTCTACCTAACTGAAAGACCAGGAGTTGCATATTTTGATATTTTTTGTAGTGATTTAACTCCTTCAGCGGAACTCATTGTGGTTTGCTTCTCTGTAAATAGACAAGTTCTCTGTAAACAGACAAGGATAAAGAAGGACAAAAAAGATTTAATTGTCTGAGTTCTCTACAAATCCCTGGTTGCTTCTAGAAAAAGACTTGAATACTAGATTAAGAGACTTTTTTTGTTAAGGTTGCAAGTACTTGTTTTATTTTTTCTCACAAAAAGACATAAAATATTTACAGTGGATTCTGGATTCGTGCAGTAGTGTCTAGCCAAAAGAATAAGTTGGACTATTTATTCTCTGCAATTGTGTAACAATGATTTAACTCTGCATCTTAATACAGATCATGTAATGACTGAACTTTGAGGGTTTAAATGCATTATCCATCAAATGTTTGCAGGGAGCTCTTATTCTGATGTAGTGGCTTCTCTGCTAACACTTGTTATGGTTTTGTCTTCCCTGTACACTGACAGGAAGAAATTAAAGAAAAGCTTTTTTAAAGGTTAGTTAATTACAGGTAATAAATTTTGTTTTGCAGATGTCGACTCCCAGATGATTTAATTTTCCAACAAAGCGAATTGAGCCCCTAAATTAATGCTTGCCCTTTATTTACAGTTTTAAATGCCAATCAAATTAAAGGTGACAGAATAAGAAGAAGGCCCTTTGCATTTTGCAGTGTGCTTTATCTTACATGACAACTTCTAAGATACCAGTTGCACATTCACCATTTCACTTAGACTGTGCAGTCATTTGAATATCATTAAACAGTAATGGCAAGTAAACATTTCTCAATTAGACAAGGTACTAAAATTAAGAGAATCTAACATCTGTTTTCATCTTGGTTGCAGTCTGCTTCCAGGCCTTAAGCTTGTCACTTTGCCCTCCTAGACCTGTTTTCTCAATAGGTGAAGTTGGGACACAATAGATGTTTTGGGAGGGGTTCGAGATCCAAAAATGAACAGAGGCACTGTAGAAGTAAAGAATTTTAGTTAAGAACAAACTGGTTTAGCACTTGTTAGGATGGGATACATAAAACCAGAAGAACTAGTCCTGCTGAAGCATTATAGTATTGATCTTGCATTTGGACGCTTTCCTTAAAACCAAGCAAATGTTCTGAATCACTTGAATGTGGGAAAAGTTTGTAAGTATTTGCAAAGATTCCTGCAAGTTCTTTTGGTGAGTTTCAAGTAGACACAGATTTCTTTTTATTCTCCTAACTCCTGGAGAAGCAAGCATTTTCTTTGTTCTTTGAGTACGTCTTTTTCAAGACTCAGTTAATGGCTGACGCAGTCAAGCGGTGTCGGTGAAGGGAACAGTGCCGCGTCTTCCCCGAGCGTCCCTCATCCGGAGTGGCTCTCCCAGAGCAGCTATCCCGCGTCCGGAGCGGCTCTCCCAGAGCAGCTGTCTGCCATTGAGGGCACCCAGGTGAGGCCACAAAGGCACTCACGCAAACACTCGCAGTCACCGGTGCGGTGGAAGCGCACAAACACACGCAGGCACACAATCCACAGCGTCAGTCAGGAACAAAGGAGCCGAGAGGGGTCTTCCGTGTGGGTTTCAAGGATTTAATCCGAGAAGGGTCCAGGGACAGAAGACCCAAATCATGGAGAGTCCAGCGGTTTTATAGGGGAAAATACAACCAGTCAGATGAGGGCTGAGGGGCAGGGGGAGTATTGAGTGGCAACACAACAACAAATGGGGAAGGAGAAAGGAGGGATGGGGAACAGGGGGCCAATGGGGCGTCAAGGAAATGGGAACATTTCAGAACATATACATATTCAACAGGGGATATACATATTAAAGAGGATATACATAGAAAGGGAGTGGGGGGCCAACCAAAAACTAGCAATCTCTATAAGGCAGCAAGGGCTTGTGGGTGCTCTCCATAAGTTAGAGGGAGATGTCAGACCTCAGAGCTGGCCCACCAGGAATCCACAACTAACTGCTCTAGGGCCTTGTGACTCTCCAATTACCCGGGCGGCGGCTGCAATCGCCGCAACAAATGGCTTGCTTAATCTATTACTAATCATAATTTATGTAACCTCACTTACCTTCCACTACCGTGGAAAGGTTGTAGGGAAACCAGGTTTCTAGCCTAAAGGAAAAGCTGGGAAAAGATCTTGCTCCCAAGTCCCCAACTTGATTGCTCATGTTTCTAACTGGTTGCAGTATTCAAAAATGTCGCTTAGTGAGACTTGCTGACTAAGTGAATCAGAAACTGTAGTGTTCAGACTCAGAGCTACAACTATGTTAACAAGGATAGCTAACTATCCTTGTTAACTCAGCTAGCATGTCTAAGGTTGAGGTTGAGAGCTGTTTTCTCTGGACTTAGATATAATTAAGTAAGTTAAAGGTTTACATATAATTTTGTGTGTCTTAATCATAGGTGTATCATTCCAGGCTTTAAAAATTAGCTTTAGTTCTTGATAATGCTACAATAATTTGTGTTAAAATTGACCATATTAAATACTAAAGAAAACTAATAGCAAATAGTTTATAGTTACTTTTGGTGATACAGATAGAGGAGCACTTTTCTATTTCTTACTATCTTCCAAAAATAGGACAAAAGAGAGTTGTCTATAGATGCCAGGCTATCTGTACTGCAAAAATAGAAGTAAGAAAACATATTTTACACACTTTTTATGAGGTTCAGTGGAAAGCATTCTAGGCTTGTACTAGCTTTAAAGCATTTTCTCTTGCATCTGACATACCTAATTTATATGGTATCATGGCCTCAATTTTCTGCCTCTAAACATTTTTCTTTCTTAGGGATAGGCAATAAATTTAGACTATAATGGGAATGCATCATGGTTAATGATGAAAAGTTGGATTTATTAAAAGCTTAATTAGATTTAAATGACACAATCTTGTAATTTTCTTCTTTTTTTTTTTTTTTTTTACAATGTCTGCCAAGTAAGTACAACAAATTCCTGTAATGTCAGGAAGCAAAGTATAATTCAGATTAATAGTTATAGACAATTTTCTTAGCAAAAGGGTGAAAATGACTCAAACCAATATGGCGTGAGTGTTTGTACTTGCTCTGGGATGCCTCGTGCTTAGTTTTTTCTTTCTATTCCTTTAAAAATTAGTTCCCATTTCCTGTTTTTCTGTGATTGAGGTCAGTGGAGAGCTGAGTTTTTATCTGTGCCAATCTCCCACTGCATTCATTGCCCTTCTGAGCTGCAATAGTTATGGGTATTGCTGGTGTCAGCTCTCACATGTGCTGCCAAGTTACTCTAAGTCCATCTCCCTTTCCTGGATTACCAGGAGGTCTTATTTATCTGAGCATGTAGAAGGCTCTTCCCTTAAATTAATTTCTTGGTCATACCACCTGCTTTTCTCTTCACTGGGATGATGAAAGCTTCACATCACTTTTACTGAAGTTACTTCTCACAAACCAAACCTGGTTTTTTTTTCCCTCAGTGTGATTTTATGTGATACAGCTAAAGGGATAAATTGTAGGAAACAGGTCCAATGATGGTTTCTTGGACTTTCTGAAAACATTTTTACATTTCAAAGAAAATTTGCTCCTATAATAAAATATAAACCAAGCCATTTTCTACCAAAATGATACAATTTAATGTTCCTTGTTTCTATGCTTGAGTATTGATTCTCCTTGATACCATTCTCGTTGAAAACATCTATAGATACAAATTCCTTAAGATTCTGCCTTTCATGTCGAATTATCTTTCTTACAGCAAGTAAATGAGTGACCAAATAGTATAGTAATAGCTTTCCAAATGCCCTCTTTGAAAAAGTATTTTGGAAAAATGTAGTAATTCGTATATTCCAGTTCCACAATTCTGTACAGTTTAAGAAGCCACTATATGTACAGTAGAAATGAAAAATCAGATTCCAAGAAACATTGTTTTAATACATTACTCATGAAAAGCTTTGCCCAAGGAATTGGAATGATTTTATGTTGCTTAAACAACACACAGGATTTTTTCCTGTATCCCTTTAGCTAAATCAGTGTCTCCTCCCTGCTTATGCTCAAGTTCAGTCTGTTAATCAGGCACATTCTGAATTTCACAATTTTAAAATGTCTGACATAGGAATTTTAGCTGTTTGATGTCTTTGTATAATTTTCATGTTATAGTTACATGGTGACATTTTCTAGGGACCCAATTTGATATCATGGCAGCATTTTTTTTTTCACCAGGAGTCTGCTGTAGGTGAGATTAATCGGGACAAAACACTTAGCTTGTACCTGGGCTGTAGCCTGGGTCTGAAAAGGCTTTAAAGCAGCTGTGTCTGGAATCTCTTATCCACTGATCATCTTAGCTTAAACCACCTGACTGTAATTGTTAAAATATGGATCCACCCAGTAGCTGTTTATCTATTAGTGACCAAGTCTTGGTTATCTTGACTTAACAGAAGCACCATATTTGCTATTGCTTCATTTTTCTTGAGCTTGGAGCAATTTCTGCAAGGTTACAACTAAAAGTTAACTAGCAGTATGCAAAATATTTGCAAAAACTGCTTAATGTAACCCTGTATTTGTCCCAAAGGTATACATCTGCATCACAAATGCAGGAAAAGAAAGGAAACAAAGAAGGAATACAGTTTAAGAAAATTAAAGCTACTCTAAAAATTACTATTATGTGTCACCTCACATTGTAACAAATCGGAACAGTTTTTACAAAATGTCCTTGATTAAAACTCCCTAATTAAAATTTCAATTAAAGAATAGGACATTTCAACAGTCAACTTGAAAGATTCCTCTTTGCTGTAAACTGTAACACATTTGTCAAGGTGTGTTATTTCTCTTTCTAAATGTTAATGGTTTTCATGATTGACAGATGTTTGGCTGCGAAAGTTATTGTTAAACACAGAAATTCAGGAGTATGACTTGATGAAGCTGCCTTTACTTTGAGGGGAGTTGGTTTTTATCCATTAGCATTGTCTTCCATTGCAAAGAACTTCAAAATAATGATTGTAATCAGATTTTTACTTCTGGGCCATTGCACAATTTACAAATTTAGTTGGTCATAATTTAATGTTACTGTTTGCTTCTGTATATAAAAGGGTTATTTTCTGTTCTGAGATGTGCCTTCTATATATTCTTAGTTCTGCCTTTCACCATTTGGGTTTGTTTGTTTGGTTCTTTTTAAATTTTTGGTTTGTTTAAAGACCTTAACCTTTAAAGACTTGATCTGTAACTCTTAAAGTGACTAAGAACCTGTTATGCTTGTTAGGTAGCTTGGAAAACAAGAATCTGTCTCAGAATCATCTCTGCTAGAATACTGGTTTTTCTTCCAAATTTCAAGTCTACACAAAGCCAAATCATTATTTATATTCATATTAGAGGTCAAAAGTTGTTTTCCTTTGCTACATAGCAAACTGTACAGAGTGCTGTGAGATCATTGTTATTCGAGTAGAAATATAGTAATTTCTTTTCATACTGAAAGTCCCAAGTTCCTTGTAATTGTCTTTCCTTTTAATGCCATTATTTTGAGCTTGCATTTCTTAGATTTCTTTTGATTTGCATATGCACAGAAAGGATAACTATATAAAGAAGAAATCGTGTTCTTCTGAGCAACTCCCTTTTGCTTCTCTTGTCTTTCAACATTGCTCAGTTGTTCTTTATACTTATAAAAGATGTTACAATCTTTTGTATTTTGTTATTTAAAAGATAATATAACTGCATACTAGTGGGATCTCATTTTTATCGTACAGATCTCTGTACACTTTTTGCAGGGAATCTTTTCAGACTACATGCTGCATCTTATTAAAATCTTTCAATTAATGGATCCTGAATAACCTTTACAGAGTTTTACTAATATTGTTCTAGAGGAGTAAACAGATCTATACTACTCACTGATTGTTGCTGTAGCTACTTTGGTTTGGACAATAGGCTAAAAAACTGAAGAGATCTTTCATTTTCAGGGGATTTTTTTAAAAAAATCATCTAAATATAATAAATTGAATGGTTATCAGAATAGTTTTAGGAAAAAAAGACCCGACAAATCACCACCAAATAATTTTTATATTTTCGTCTCATTGACAGATTTTGTCAAGTAACTTGAAAAATTATCTCTGGTTACCCATGGATTTGAAACTCCACATATGAGGAGTTGGCGATCAAATACTCAAAAAATTGTTCTGTCATGTAAGTAAAATGCTGGCACACCGAAAATCACAGAATAACCCAGACTGGAAGTTACCTCAAATGATCATGCCATCCAGCCTTTTGAGGGAAATGGAACCTAGACAAGATTTTCTAACACTCTGTCCAATTGTATCTTGAAAACCTACTATGATGGGGCCTGCAGCATGTCCCTGAAGAAGTTGTTTTAGTGAATGACTGTTCTTACTGTAAAAGAATTCTTATGTCAAGATAAAACTTATGGTGGAACTTGTACCCATTGCTCGTTGTCTTCGTTTGAGTCCTTATAAAGATACCCTCCATAAAGAGATGGTACATGTTCTTCCAGTGGAGCAACTCAGGACATGAAGACAGATGTGTAACGTGTATCACCTTTCAAAAACTGTTTTCCATTATTTGTACAATTGAGAATATAATCATGTGAAAGATGTAAATGCTGCCGATTCTGAGCTTTAATGCATTTTTAAGTGCTTCTATATGACTGTGAAAATTACACTTAACAGCTCTTGTAATTGAAAATCTGAAAGATAGTTCAGAGAGCCAAAAAGGATTAATTTCACCTTAAATTTAGCCTTTCAAAATGTCCTGAGTTTAAAGCAGTCACGTGACTTTTTGCTTTCTGATTGAGCCTGAAATCAGTTTTTGGGTTGTGAGCATTTACGGAAGTGCTTCCTGTAATCTAATGGACTATGGCAGGAACTGTTTGACTTATTTTACCGTGGGAAACTGTAACAGCTTTATTTCAGGTTTGAAAAAGTACTCAAATCTTAAGAAAAGTGTACACATTTTATGTATTTCTATTCCTGAGGGTAGCACCTTTGGAAGTGAAGGAAGGTGCAGATCATTCAGGTGAGTCTCAGATGGTGTCGAATTTCTGTGTTTACTAGTAAAGAGTATGCCAGTTTAAAGCAAGTGAAGAAGTGCTTCTGTATGAGTCTCTCAACACTGCCAGGTCACTGATCAAAAAGACACTGCTGTGGGGATATGAGCTAATCATCACCTAAGTGTTCAGCAATAATGCTCTCATAGTAAACACCTTTAACTTTGTACATGTAGATGAAGTTACACATTATGGATAAAGAGCAGTTTGAGTTTCTAAACATTTTGTGTTCAAATGAAATTACTTAATTTTGCTACTTTGCCCTAAATTAGTCCTAAATAATCATGTGCTGCAATTCAGTGCAAAACAGAATGATCTATACAGATGATCTCCTTATATACAAAGAGTTCATTTACTGAACTCAATAATCCTAGCAAAGTAGCAAAATAGCTAGGGTTTCATTTATTCTAACACTAATGTATTTGTAAATTTCCAAATTAACCTCATGCTCAAGCTTTCAAAAAAGCACAGGTATCTTAAACTTTTCTGCATGTGTTCATCTTTGATAGCTTGAATAGTTACAATAGAAATAACAGAAGTATTGCCAATCTTAAAATTGATTGAATTCATGTACATTTAAAAGGAGTGGCTGAAATGCCCCATCTGACAAAATCTTGGTCCTGGAAGCTGCCTCAAAAATAAAACTGAATTACTCCATTTTTTAGAGTGAGCGATTAGACATAGTGCTGTAATCAATTCATACTTGTGATGCTATAGCTATTTTCTGATACTCTTTTCTGTTAAATACATAATCTCAGTTCATTAAAAATTAGGAAAAAAAATCGTACTCAACTGTCATGAGTTTCAGTTTCTGTAAATTGTTTCCTTTGATATATTTACTGGTGAATAATTTTTTATTTTTCCATTTTTATTACTACTTTTTGTGATAAAATTTCTTCGTTCATCATAAATTGAAGAATAAAAACATAGAAGAAATTAAATTTTAAACTTTTATTTGGGTGGTCAGAAACTTTGATCCCTGACTTTTAAAGTATTATTTCATTAAAGTTACATGTGAGGAACTTGCATTACTGTTTGTGAGGAAGGTTTTTGAGTTTGACTGTTATTTTTGAACAGCTCTTAGGGTCCTTGTTCACTTTTTCAATAGCAATTTTGCTTGTGAAATTCAGTTATTTTTGTCAAATTCTAGTCCCTGGTGTGGAGAAAGGGGATTATATTTGTGTGCTTTTAGGCGCAAATGACTAGCTGAATTTATATATCTATATATAGGCATGTTTCAGTCAAAGCTTTATGAAGTGAAAAATCAACAGAGCTTTGAACATACAGGGTTGTTCATTCTAAAACAGATAAGCAGCTTTCCAGTGAGTGCCTGGAGGGAGCACAAAAAGGAGTACAGAAGATAGTTGGTGGTGAAAATTTTCTGAGTTTATTCCTTGTGCTCAACACTTAAGCATTATTTTGACTACTGGTGGGAAGAAAAGCCACACGCCTTTCCAGGCTAATATATTTTGTGGATAGAATCATGATACCTCTATCTCCCCTTGTCATGCTGGGGTAGGGAAGGAGAGAGGATTGTCAAATTCAACAGACACAGGTATTTCATTATCCCCATTTTATAGAGGGAAAAAATACAGAGAGAGGAGTAACACAGTCAGGTGCCTATTGCTAGAGGTGGGAAGTGAGAGACTGACTTCTAGTATAAAACTCTAAATACCGTCACAGCTCTTCCTGTGGTAGCAAGATTGTCTTTTTCTGACATAAGAACCTATTTCAGGCAGTACCAGAAAGTAATAATTTCAAAGTTTAAGGGTGTTTGCCTGATGTAATATTGAGAAGTGTTACAATGGGAAATGCCTTGAGAGTATTTAAAAAATACAAAAATAAAAGACTTCCTGTGAACAGAGTAATTTTTATTATTTTCAAAAAATCACAGAATCATTTAGGTGGGAAAAGACCTGCAGGATAAAGTCCAGCCTTTGACTGATCACCACCTTGTCAACTAGACCACAGCACAAAATGTTACGTCCAGTTGTTTCTTCAAAACCTCCAGTGATGGTGACTCCACCACCTCCCTGGGCAGCCCATTCCAGCGTTTAGCAACCCTTTCAGTGAAGAAATCCTTCCTGAATCTCCCTGACACATCTTGGGCCTATGTCATCCTGTCCTGTTGCTGGTTGCCTGGAAGAAGAGACCAACTCCCACCTGGCTACACCCTCCTGTCAGGGTGTTGTGGAAAAAAAGAAGGTCCCCCCGAGCCTCCTTTTCTCCAGGCTGAGCCCCTCTAGCCCCTTCAGCTGCTCCTCATGACTTGTGCTTTTCCTTTGAAATGTACCATTTTTAAACATTTTCTATTGAAACTATTGATCTCTTTCCAAAGTTGATAGATTTTCAGGTCTTGGAAGAGCTTATTTGGAGTGTATTGAGCTGTGATTATTATGAGAATATTGACAGGCCTGTGTGGGCTGTTCAGCAACTCCATCTGAAATACAGGAATGATGCTTGTTCTTAAGATTTCTTTGAGAGATGCAGATTCATCTCTGTTGCAAATAAATGGAATTTATTTACACTTCAGAGCCTGAAAAAAAGAGAGTGATGGCATCAAGGAACTCTGTTGAATAAAAGCGTGCCTAGACCTATCCTTTGGAAGGAATACCTCAAGGCTGCTGAGGGGTCTCAGGAGAAGCCCTATCACAGGAACAAGGATAGTAGAAGATGTCGCGAAAAGTGCAAGAACAGTGCCAGGTTTGCACTACTGTGCGAGGAAAATAAACTTGAAGAGCAGTGTAACTGGAGAGGTCTGGCCAATTGGTAGTGCTCTACCAGCCTAGGCCCAGTTTAAGCCACAGAGGATTCTGGAAGTGAAGGAAAATGAATGTATTGTATCACGTAGAATTTCTTCACTGAGAGGGTTTTCAGGTATTATAGTGGGCTGGGGGGGTGTGGAGTCACCATCCTTGGAGGTGTTCTGGAAATAACTGCATGTGGCACTCACTGCTCTGGTCTAGTTGACAAGGTCAAAGGTTGGACTTGATGATCTTGGAGGTCTTTTCCAAACTTAATGATTCTGTGATTTTATGACCAAAACAAAGACCAGGAATGCATAGTACAAAAATAGAGTTTCCCTCTTAATGTAAATATTCATTTATCATACAGTAAGCATGCTGTGTGATGAAATGTGGTGAAGATGACTGCTGCGGTGCGTCAGCCCATTTTGGACTGTACATCAGAGAGGTGTTTATTTGTCTAATACA
>VZTH01001010.1:33193-63209 GCA_013397815.1 Aleadryas rufinucha | reverse complement strand
AGATGACTTGTTAGCATAATTCATTTTTCTTGTTAACTTTCATCTAATTTTGTTTATTGCTCTAATACATGCATGTTAAAAGAAGGACAGGGTTCATACCACATAAAGAGTATTCTTATTATTTCCTAGGAGGTCAAGCAGGTTATGTAAGATGATATTGGTTTCAGGATGACTCTGCTGACGTGGCTTTGTAAATGGTTTCTCTAAGCAAAAACACTGACATAAAGAAAAATTTTGGGTGCATCCTAATCAATACATAAAGTGCAAGAGAACTGCAAGCTGAAGGACTGGATACTAGAAGGAATGTGTTTATGGTTTTGTATGAAGGAGAATGAGTCTTGAGTGGTACGTACACTGCATAGTGTGGCAAGAAATATCTCTTGTGTTAAAATACTCCTGACTCAACCTTCCATGAAGATTGGCCTACTTATTACCAGCATTCTGTCCAAGGGGAACTGTGTGATTTGTAAGTGTCAGATGAGTCATGGTATGGGTGATACTGAAGGCACTTTTTGTTAGATTTTGTATGATATATGGTGTGATAAAACAGTTTAATAGATCCACTGTTTTTTTAATTGTTATAGTATATAATACATTATTTAAATATCAAAGTCTTCTTACCTGAAATGGATCTGAAGCACAGGATGATCTAGTGCACAAAATCACTAACTTAATAAAGCATAATAGGCATGCTGTAGATGTAGATAGCATAGGAATCTTCTGAGGGATAGTCGGTTGTTGAAATAGGAAGTATGAACTATGTGACTTCTTAATTTTTATTGAATTTTCAACTAGTGCAGGTGAATTAAAAAACTGCAATTCACACATATATAGTATGTACATTAAAACAGATGGTAGAAGAAGCTGAAAATATATTAATTCAGCTTGACAAAGAAATGCAGGAGTGTGTTTCTAAATTTGATTTAAGGTGGATCATTCCTCAATTCTAGCATCCCTTTCAACCTCTACAAGCCTGCCAAATTCAAACAGCTAGGACAAAACTAATCTCTGGGTTATTTGTGGCTTGCTATTTTCCTTTGGAGTCATGGATGGATAAATTATAGTCACAATATCCTATCAACTGCGGTATTGCTCTCACAAATATTTCCAGTGGATACGTATAGTATCTCAAAATGCCTTGGATGTTATTTACTGATGAATCTTGAACAATATTTTGTTGCAAGAAACATCTAGTTCAAAGTAGTTTGCAGCGTTACTATATAATAATAATTTTGTTTAATGGAGGACTTTCAAACTGTCAAATGTCATTTAGTATATTGCTTTACACATAAGCATATTGAAAACCAGCAGCTCTGCCTGTTGGAGATTACTCTGTTTATAGATTCAACAAAAGCAAAAGGCCTAAGTTAAACCTCTGGAACTGTGAAAGCATTTTACCAAAACCTCCTATCATGCTTCTTACTTTTCTTGAGAAAATAATACTCTTTTCTTTTCTTGTGCTAACAAGACAGCTACTCTGCCTGACATATAGACACAGAAGTAGTACAAATACAAGCCAATCATTTCTAAAAGCTTGAGATAATAGGAGAAAAGGACTGAATTTTTGCAACACCTTTCCAGGTCAGTCCATTGCAACTGTCTTCCATGTATATATAAGAAAATGCCTGGTTTCCTGGTTCTGCAATTTATTCCTATATCATCTAGTTTTGCAAAACAATTTTCTCCTATTTTCTCCCTCATGTTTTTGTTGGTATATCTCACTAAATACATATACATACATACATACATATATACATACATATATATATACATAAATTAATCTTGTTAAACAGCTTGCTTAGTGACTTTGCATAGTTTCCTTTTGATATTCTGTTTGAGGCATTTGTTCTTAAAAGAACAACACAACAGCCCTATACCTTCTAGTAAGACCTTTTTGATGTGCTCTTCTTTATTGTTGGGTGTTTAATTGTCCAGCTGGCCTACAACTACAGAAGCACAGGAATTGTGGGTTACATGCTGCTGCAACAGCAAAAGTCCTGCATGCAGGGGCAGATGTTTTCCTGTCCTGCAGTGGCTTCAATTTTGAGAGCAACTTTATGGTCAAAGATTTTCAGGCTGCTGGAGATCAGAGACGCAGAACTGATATGGTGGCTCTACAGAATAAAACAAGTTAATGAAGTTAAGCTTTAGGTAAGCTAAAGTTTTAGGATGCTGTTTTCTTCATTAAAGAATAACCACAAACACTTAGAATTTCTAAGTTATCAGATGCCATTACCTGGAAATTATTTTTGAGCTATAATTATGAACCAGGAGTAGCTAGAGATGATGATCATCTTTCTTTGTAACTGGCTAGGATAAGGCAGACATTTGCATGCCTCTGTTCTGTTTGAGACATGAACCACTGCTTCTCTAAGGCAAATAATCTGTTGCACTTCCCAGGAGGCTATCCTAATCCTTAGGATATGCATATGGGTTACACTGCCATGCTGTCTCTGAATGGCACAGCTGTCAAATCTCATGCAGTGTTTAAAATGAGTATAAAGCCATTTCTTCCATCTTCCAAGTGATTTTTTTCTTCAGTGGTAGGTCACTATGTAAAACAGGCCACTGACTTTCTCTTCTTCTTACTTAAAATGCTAAAGAAAGCTGTTCTTTCTTTCAGTTTAAGAAAAAGAACCAGAACTCAAGATTGTGATGTAAAAGTAGACTTACAGGTACCAATACTAAGAAAAAAAAGATTGTTTTCATTTGAATTTTTTAGAAGGGAAGATTTTGTCATTTCTGAGTTACTCATACAACCCAAATTACTATTTGATGAGTAAGCCTTATTCCAGATTTACCTACCTTTGTGGTACATGGCTGGTTTCAGTGTCAGGCATTAAAAAGGGATCTCTGTTGTTAGTGATGTTTGCAATCGTTTTCCCCATGCTCCACATACCTTCAACTTTCTTCATTTGTCTTTATCTGTAGCATGCTTCCTCTCCTACCTACAGTAACCTCCATCCGTCTGCTTTGAAAAGATTCAGTTAAGTGGTTTACTGCATCTGGTGGGAACTGTAGTTTCAGATTTTTAGAAGCAATTGCAAATCTTTGTTGAGACAACATGACTATCATAAAGAATAATTAAATAATCTTCCCATTCAGAGATGGATTTGCATAAAAGCATTAACATTGATAGTGAAAAAATTTTTAAGGAATAAATATTTCTTGTGACTCTTTTTTTTGCATGTGTTGCTATATTATATTTTGAATTTGGCAGACTTTCACAATACATTTTCTAAAATAAAACAGTTTGTACATTTATAGGAACTTAAAGATGTTTACTAATCCTTGTTTACTGATCCTACTGTTCATTCTCTGATGCCTTCCAGGAGCTGAATGGGCCCCATTCCTTTGTTCTGGCAAAATTTAATACAGAAAGAGTTGATACTTGGAACACCTGCAGCATAAAATCCAAATAGAAGAATAAGCTATTTAAAATAATCATACTTTTAGTAAGTGAAACCAGATTTGCTTGCATTGGTTAAAACACAAGAAAAACAGAGTTTAACTTTGTCTAGGCCTTTAGCAATCCTTTATATTGTCAACCATTATTTTTCTTGTGGGCTAAGAAGTGAGAATTGGAATAAGCTTCTCACATCTTCTTTACTCAAATTCATTACACTGGAGCCTTCTTACATTGACGTGACATCATTTCAAGTTAATCCTCACAATAGCATTTTATGGATTGTCTACATTGATCCTTCCTATTTTATTTTTTTACCACTTTTTCCCCCAATTCTTCTCTTTCCTCCTAGTCATAGCAGATAAAAGTAACCCTTGCACATGGAGCACTTAATTTTCTCCAGAAGACTATCTCTGTGTTGTTGTATAGGACTGGGATATTTAGGTCACATTTCAGGGTATGGGAAGAGCATCTACCCTGGAATGCAAATGCACATCTGTAGAAGTGTTCAATAAGAAGCTGACAAGGCATTTATTTTAACTGGTCTAAATGCTCCCTGGTGGGTTCACTGATATAACTGGGGTAGATCAAGTCTAAATGTTTGTGTCTAAACTGCTATTTATGAAAGTGAAATGAGAACATTTTGTGAATGACAATTATTCATTAACATTGGAAAATAATAGGATTTCTGGATATGGACAAAGTCAATATTTGGAAAACAAAAAGGTTTTAGTTTTCAGATGAAAAATCATGAAAATTCAGATTTCAAATGCTCTTGCAGTATTCCTGGGATATACTGTGTCCTTATTATCTCTGTGGTCCAGGCTCACCATCTCACTTAGTGATGCATTTGGCCAGAAACTTTAAATTGGCAAGGAACAAGATATACACTACAGGTGATATTAGCAAATCAAGAATCATGACCTTAGGAAGGAGAAGAGATCATGCAGCACCAGCAAGTTATTTCTGCATTACCAAATTAAATTATACCTACATATCACTTATGTTACTTAAATATTTTAGAATTGTGCACTCATTCATCAAAAGCCCAGTGCTTTCTGTGGGAGATGGTTATTTGCAAGAGTAGCAGTTTTTAAGATGCAAAAGCAAGTTTTAATTGGAAAATTGAATTGCTCACATCCTGGTATAATTACTGCTGGGTTCATTAGAAATTATTTGTTTTGTGGAGACATTCAGGCAATAGAATTTCAGAGGATTTGAGATGGATTTTTGTACTAATTCTAGGTAATCACAGATTATACACCTTCCATTGATAGTTTAGTAAAGGTTTTATAGCTGTTTAATTGAATACCTTAGACTTTGAAGGGTGAAAGCTTTGTATACAAACCTTGCATTTGTAGTGTTTTAATGACTTTGATATAAAAACATATGACAACTGAAAAGGATAAGTAAAAGATCTTAAGTAGCAATTGAAAGTTTCAATGTTTGGAAGAACCACAGCTAAGTGGTTATGCAATTATTTGCATATGTAACTGATAGATGGGGTTGAAAAAAACGAAAAAGCAATAGGCTTAAATAATTTTGTGTTTATATGGACTACACACACTGTCTTGTCTTTGTAAATCTTGTTTCCACACCTATAGTATTCACAGAAGTATAGCATTTCCTTAGTTGGAAGGGACCCACAAGGATCATCAAAGTCTTCAGTGTCTCTAGATTTTTATTTGAAGTGTAGATACAAAAACTATAAATAGGAAAAAGAAAAATTATTAAACTATACTTTCCAAGATACATAGTCTTGTTAGCATAAGAACAGGGATATGCATTTTTCTGTGAAGTTGGAACAATAATTTTTGACATTTTTTGTCAGTCATTAATGATGTACATTTTATTTTGTTAATTGCCATTACCTTTTCTAAAGAAGAGTCAGCTGTGCCTCTGGCAGACTGTTCCTTAGATTTTAGGCAAGAAGTTAATATTATGTCTGAAGTCAGTTTTTCCTCATGAATATGAAGTATTTGTTAAGAGAAAGTTTACAACTGCTGCATTTACTGTCCAGGCTATTGCCTCTACCTCTAATAGCACTCTGTGGTCTGACAGTAATGGTGCTGCACAGCCACTGACACAGCAGGCTGACTTTGGTAACAAAATACAGTAAAGTGTTGGCAAAAGCCAAAACATACAAAAAGTCTTACGTATGTTTAAACAATACTCCATGGATTCGTTAGTTAGATGGAATTAGCTGCTCCTGTTTTAGTTTCTTCACTAGAATATATATATATAAAGGCAAACAAAGAACAACAACAGCAGCAACGACAAACGGAAAGAAAAGCAGAGACCCAACCACAGCCTCTCTCGGCTCTCAGGCCCTTTCCCCTTCGGTGCAGTGACGCTCACAGCCGGCAGGGGGCGCTGGCGGCTCCCGGCCGGGCAGGGCGGGTGCGATGGTTCCCCCGCGCCGGCAGGGGGCGCTGTGGCACGCTCAGCCGCCTCTCTGCACAGGGGTCATGGCGTCTCAGCTGGTGGGAGTGGGAGGAAAGGGGCTCCCTTTGCAAAGTCATGGGGGGCAGCCGGTCCCAGGGCCCATCTGGATGGCAAAATGGACTGTAGCAGGAACCTCAGAGCAGCAGGCTGGAACAGGTGAGTACAGCCAGAGTGGAAAACAAAGTGTAGCAAAAACTCCGGAGCTGAGGGATGTCCAGGCGGGCATAGGCTGTGGGGTTGAAGTGTAGCAAAAAAGCCTGAAGCAGCGGCAGAAAACAGCAGGGCTGGGCAGCGGCACCTGGGACATGCTCCCTCTGGAGGGGGTCGGGGGTGGGGGTCCCAGGTTTTTCCCCTGAGGTACCCGAGCAGATGATGAGGGTCCTTCCCAGTGAGATTGGGTGTTGAAAAGGTCCCAGTACAACGGGCGCTCTTACGAGCAAAGGCTCATTCATGGTAGGAGAAGCAGCGAAGAACAGAACTTCACAGTGGCAGCGAATTCTCCCTGCAGCAACAGCAGCCCAGCAACAATACTATGACCGTCTCACCTCTGATCCCCAGACCAAGAGAGAGTGAGAGCCAAGCTCAGTCCCTCACCCTCCAGCCAAAATCTCATGATATCTCTGCACTTCCCGAGAGAAAGCCCCCCCAGCTCAGAGACGGTAGCAAATGGCACCATTCCTTCTTCTCCTGCTCTTCCCAGCCACATCTTTTGTGTCTTAACTGTCATTGTTACTGTCTCTTAGGCAACAAATGGGAGGAGATTCCCTGAGAGAAAGAAAAAAAGAAAAGGAAAAATCCTACCCCCCTACACCCCGATATGGACCGTCTATGTATGGCCAGTGCTATATTGACCATCATCTCTCCTTACTGTTGTTATGACTGAGCTCATGAGCCACCATGACCACTGTCTCACTCTGGTATTTTTAGTTAAAAGAGGTCAGTTTTGATGCCACAATTGTATGGATCTTGTGTTCTTTTCAATAACATTGAAATTGCATTTTGGGAAGGAGTCTAGATACTTAGTCATAGGCTCTGGCATATGTGAACATGCTCCTGTCTACTCTGTGCTTTAAAACCCATGAAGGATCAGAGAAATATGGGAATAAAATCATGACACATAACAAAAAGAATGGTGAGGAAAAAAGAAAAGATAAAAAGCAGTAGAAAACTTGGCATTTATGTTCAGATACAGACCTAGAATGAGCTTTGTGTGGGCCCTGAGGGTGTTCCTGAGCCTGGCTGTCCTTATCCAGTCCCTTGGGGCTCCTAAAACCCTGCTGCTGGATCCGGATGGTGTCCCAGCCCCTGTGGGATTGTTAGCCCCTGCCCCAGCTAATCTTCAGCACCTATTGCAGTCAAACATAACCTTAGGCCTTCTAATAGCACTGGTTATGGCTTTAACAGCTCTTAAATTTCATTTGGAGAATATACTAGCTTATAAAAATAGGGCTGTGGATGACCTGCTAACTCCACCCCTAGCTTGCTATTTGCATCCTTTCTGGGCACACAACACCTAGGTTACTCTGAGTCTCTCCAGCCAGGAATCATTGTCCTTAAAATGCTGCAAACCAGCAAATTATTTATCAGGAATATTTGTTTCAGTTTTCTTACTGTTCTGTTGCCTTACAAATTATGTTGTAGAAAAAGCAAACATTTAGAATTGTAACTAACAGCATTTTAAAGCTAACAGATTCAAATATGAGCTATTGCAGCATTGGTAGCCTTGAGACCCTTTTGTTCGGTGAAGGTGCCCTGATTATTTTTCCATTAGTGTACCTTGGGAAGGTACAAGTAAATTTTTCCTTCAGACCTTCCTTAATTCTCTCAGAGCTCTCCCTTCCTTTAGAGATGCAGTGCAAGTAGCTTGTACTTCAAAATGAAAGGACTGTGATCATACGTGCCTTATGACATACCTTCTGATGGTTTCCACCTCAAAGTTTCAAGGGTTGCTATCAGTGAGAGATTGAGTTGCTCCCTGTTGATACTCCAGGATGATAAAGAAGTAATTGCTATTCCTGCTTCTTCCTTTTAATCTCTGTTTCCATACATTATGAACAATAATCATAAGATACGTATGCGATTTAGCTGCTGACTGCTGAGCCAAGGTGCAATGAAGTTCCAGCATCATTGGGAATGAAGTGGGAAGCAAGGACTTAAAGACTATCCTTGCTACCTTATGGGAGTAGGTTTGAGCTGTAGTGTTGTATCTCCCCTCCTTTCTCTCAGCCATGTGGATTAAGGTGAGTTTAGTCAGGATTTTATGATGATGCTATTTTCCATTGGCTTCTCAGGCTCCTTAATCTTATTGCCTGAGTGTTCTCTTGCTGCCTTGTGGGCCTGACTTCCTGTTCCTGTTCTTTTGTGGGAATGGGAACTCCAGGTTCCAGTCAGTCTTGCATTATGGGTATGTGTCGCTGTTGAGCGCTAGCCGAGTGCAAGAACCAGACTGGATTGGGTGAGGCGGAATTCTGATTTTATTATTTAATTCTAAAACTTATATAGACTTTTAAAAGTTCCTCCGGATTGGGTCAATTCAAAACCTCCCCCTAGGCCCATAGGCCAGGTTGAACTGCCCATCTTTCCAGAGACAGTTTCAATAACATCCAAACCTTATCTTTATTTATAGAACACAGGGAGAAGAAGAGAAAAATTCCCATGGGAAAGAGTCTGTGCTACCACAGGTATGGGTATGGGTTTCTGTTTCTCATACTAACTCTGTTAATATGACACATCCAAACGCTTGGTTGGTTTCCTCTGAAAACCTGGTAGCTGGTTAAAAACCTAACTTAAAGACTTAAACCAGCTTCTTCAAAGAAAAATAGCATTTGATTTCCAAGACAGTAGCTGTGAAAATTGTTTAACACTGCAAAACCACTAGCTGAGCAACACAACCCCCAAACTCTCTGTTTACCTACAGCAGTCTTTTTGCTGATGCCTACATTATTCTCCCCTCTATAGTGGAAAAACTGGTCTGTTTGTTCTGGTCCCTTGTTCTCCATGGTTATATCACACTGTACATAAAAACTGGAGCCATCAAGTGTTTCCTGGCACTAAATGGTGCTCAGACCTTGACACTTGCAATATAGAGCAGTTCCTGGCATTGCATTAGTCCAGAATTACTGATAATTCCACTGTGATTTTAGGGATCGGGATACTTTAATAGTATGGATGTGGTTCTTTCTGTGCCAGACAGCCTTAGAGCCAGCCAATGGTCTCAGGCACTTTTAATTTCATAGTATGAAGATAACTTTCATATCACAATATGTTTGCATCTCAGCCAGCTTTCTGACAAGCACTAGTTACTACTTTTTTTAAGGTGGCTATTTTAGACTATTAGAATTAAAGTTGTACAGACTTTTGGCTTTTAAAAGTTTTTATCAGTCCAAAATTAATTTTTTTCTTAACCTTAATAAACTCAAAAGGTAATTCAGGTGTTACATTACCATAGGGTCACAAAGTGAAGGAATGTGCTGAAGTAAGCCATAAACACCTACATCTTTTTTCTCAAAAATAGTTGTAATATTTTTTCTGCCAAGACTCTTGATGAACCTTGACTAAAATAGTAACTTTTTTTTGGTCATTTGCTTTGAACTATTTTGCATATATGCTGAAGTACTCGTGAATGTCTTGCTCATTTTACCACCCGCTCCTCTTCCTTTACTGTGATTCCAACAAAAAAATCCCAACCAAATTTTCCAGCTATGTTCAGAACTTTCTTTAACCTCACATTATTTTGCCAGTAGAATAAACCATATGGACATGAACAACAGCCATTGTACGCTTAACTCTTGCAAATATTTTACAGAACAAGGCCCATCTTTGTTGCTGTTACATTTTCTGTTTTTTCTTTTTTTTTTTTCCTCCACACAACAGCTTGATTTAACTCGTAGAAGTTAGCAGGTTAATATCACACAGATAATGTGTTGGGGATATGATAGTTGTTAAAAATAGACCCTCATTTTCAGTTGAAAGACATCAGAGATGACATGACTAGATGACTTCCTCTCTATTGCCAGCATCAATTTCCAAAGGCTGCCTATTGCTGATCCTTTTATAGGCAGGCACTTTGTAGATACCAATTTCAACTATTCAACAGCTGCAAAATGCAATGAGAGAGGCACAAAGCCAGGCTTGCAAGTTTTTCTATGGGTGACAATAACAGAGAAATTAAGTAACTTATACAAAGTCAGGGAACCTGCCTTGCTTTCCCTTCTTGCAGGTGTGCAAAGCAATAAAGTCCTGGTAGTGGAAAACCTCCATCAGTGAATACAGAATTAAGCCTGATCAGGCTAAACCAAATCACACAAAGAAAGGGTATCCTCAAAAATGTGATGTGTTAGACCTACCGAGCTCTGCTGAGAGGTCATATTTCATGTTTCTTATTTTTGTTGTTAAGGTCTGAGATCAGCGCAACACCTGCAAAATCAGTTTTTAGACAGGAAAATGAGACATTTCTCCAGAGAATGAATGTTTCTAAGAGTAAAAGAAACTTCAAGCAATAAATAGGGACAAAAATTTCATTTGCCGTAGCCATCATAATGATGGTTCCTATTTAAGAATATTAAGTCCAGTGATGAATGGGCTGAAATACCTAACAGTAATTAAACATATATTTACATGCTTTGCTCCCTGTGAGCTGATGATACCAAAGTAAGTAGTGCTATGTTGAGTATAATGTTGTTCTGGTGATAATTAATACCTTGGTGAAGTATATCTGCTGTTACTGAGCAGGAACCATCCTTTTGTTCTGACTCAGAATGTCTTTTTCAGGCAGGGTGGTGGCAGAAGTGATCAATAGTAATTTGAGTCAAATGTGCAGGACTTACAAGCTGCATTAAGAAAAGAAGTGCAGGCAATCTTATACAAATGAATGTGTCCACGTAAAAAATGTTGGGGGCAAGTAGCTGCAATAGAAACAGCTATTAAGATTTTTTTCTCCTTCTTTAGGTGCATATTTAGCAATAAAAACTAATGCTTTCACGTCAGTGCTGTCACACAAATAGAAGCCTTGGGCACCTTTACCTTCTCTGAAAGCCGTGTTGCTGCTTATTAGAGGCTGAGGGTTATGGCAGTACCTGCTCCTTGTTCTTCTCTCAGTAAACGTGTGCAGTGAATGGCTCTGTATTCTTATTACTGACAGCAGTTATCATTCCTCTTTGCAAGAAATAATTCAACACAGAAAAGAGTGTTCAATAACACTCAGTGGGTAAGTTTTTATTGGCTGTATGGAATGCTCGGGTTCTCTTCCTGGTTCATGCATCTTTTTTGGAGAAAGGCTTTATCCCTGGCAGACCCTCCATCTTTTTCTGTCTGCTTGATTAATTGCTTGCACTAGTTTTGGTGTCAGAGGACATTTTCTGAATGATTAAGGGCATAAAGGACTTACAGAAATTTTGTCATTTGCTAGATCTGGACCCATCAGAAGTTTGGCTAAAGATAAATTACTTCTGCCACCTAGAAATGCCTCAGCTATGGGGTGTTGGAAGCTGAGACAGCACACTTACATACTTTCCCCAAGCATCTGGTATCAGTCCCTTTGGAGACAGCAC
Source organism: Aleadryas rufinucha (assembly GCA_013397815.1). NCBI lineage: Eukaryota > Metazoa > Chordata > Aves > Passeriformes > Aleadryas > Aleadryas rufinucha. The sequence continues at coordinate 51,809 of VZTH01001010.1, read as the reverse complement.
ACTGAAATGGTCATCTGACCCAATACAGCTTGGTTTTATGTTTCTGGCTTTGAGGTGGCTCTGTCTCCTGTGGCTCCTTTCAAGCTCCTCGAGTGTTTCTGGCTTTATGTGTTCAAAGTGGGCTGCAGTGGGTTTTTTCTTTTAAAGGCTTTTCCCATTCTGCCCCTACAGTTCTGAGAAACAAATTAGACTTTTGCTTCTGCTTGACTTGAAACCCCTGCTCTGATTTTATACTGTTAAGAGTTGTTGCAACAATGGTGACTATTTTGAAATGGTTGCTTACAAAAAGAAACTTCCAAGAGTGTGTCATTCCATGGCACCAATCCACAAAAACTTCAGTTGTCACTGTATCATAATTTCAAACAAAAAATAAATTTATTATTTAAATAGTATGCATGCATTATGCTTGCAGTTATTCCCACTATTTAATTATGTCAGTAGCATTAAGCAAGATTTAGAGATTAAATTGAGTAAATTTTCTTCCTGAGCAGTTTGACAATAAACTGTATGCATATTCTGTTGTATCTAGTTTTTACATACTGAAGAATAATAATTAAATTATAATGTTAACACTCTCATCTTTTATATAGAAAACTGGCATTCAATGAAATCAAAACATTTCAAACTTTGATATACTATAACTTCCCCACAGATGAGGTAGAAGACAAATTCTAAAGACCTGTATTCTTAAGAAGTACAAACATGACTGATAAATAATGAACTTCAATGGAAGTATTTAGAATAAGCACCCTAGTTCTTCGGTCCAAATTTGAATACTAACTCAAATACCTTGATTCCTTTCAGATTCTGGGTGCCCACAGATCCAAAGTAAATCAAGAATCAGCTATGTGAAATAAGAAACTTGAAACACCAGATCATCAAGGACACAGATGAACATCAACTGTTCAAGTTGTCTTTGGTTTTGGTCAAATAATTGCTACTTCATTTTTCTGAACAACTGAAATAAAGTGGGTGGATCATAGTTGTTTACATTTTTATCACCTCATTGCTTTATTAGTTTCCACTTCAGTTTTACATATTTAATGATGTTGCTATTTTTAAAGCTAAAGCATGAATGTCCTTTTACTCATGGAGCATATAAATTGTTCACTAAGAGCAATTAATTATAAAGACTAGCCAGAAAGTTTCAGTCTAACAGCTTTTCACTCAAAAATCCAATTTTCTTAAAATTATTTCTTTCACAGAGCATATTGACTTTGATGATACTTTCCTTATCAATAGTGTGAAAAACGAGCCACAACTCTCTTGCTGCGAGGTAGAAGATGTTTACTGAGAGCAGCAAGCATCTGAGGAATGTCCAAAATAGAAGGTGAAAATAAAAAGAGCAAAAAGAAACCGGGAACCCAGCGATCGGGCACCCGGGCCACTGCACGGCTGCCCTAGGACAGGGAGCTGTGTGATGCTGGGGTGAACTCCGGCTAGTCCGAGGTCCAAAAGAATTTTAAGAGTCTCTCTTTAAGAGATGAGAGGCCCAGCTCCCAGCACCAGGCTTCACCACCACTAATTGGAGGCGAAGAGCGTGTTTCCTGCTCGCGCAGGCTATTTTATAAGGTGGTGTCTCCTCCCCTGCCCGCCCCGTCCAGCCCCCATGGCACCGCTGGATTGGTTCAGTTGTTTGATTGAGGTATGGCCTTCCCACCAATGGGCTCGTACTGCTCGGGGGCAGCAGACTGATGATGTAATTTCGGTTGAAAAGGGCGGGAAGGCTCCTCATTAAAATTCCAGGTTACCACGGAGCCAAGTTACAGGGTGGGAGTTAAGAGCTATTTTTAGAAACTGGCAGTTAGAAAGCCTGGTGAGGGGAGCTTAGAAATCAAGTTTAGAGAACTTAGATTTCTAAGAGAACTCAAGTTAAACATACAAAATAAACTTTTAAAACACAAAAGAGTGATATCAATACAAAGAACAATATAAATCGACATGAATTGGGGAAATTGGTTGCTTCTAGGGGGTGTCTGGGTTCAACTTGGCTCTGTTAGAAGCAACTAACTTTTCATAACTTTTAATTGTAAAATAGGAAACTGTGGGGAGAAAGTGGCTATTCCTTTGGGAATGTCCGGGGTTGACTGTGGCTCTAGGAATAGCCTTAGCAACTTCAACTGTAATTAACCAATTAACAGCTATGCAATTAACAAACAACAATTAACGAACATGCAGCTAACATCAACTTATGCAACTAATCCTCGTCGCAGATAGGGCAAAATAACTATGTAAAAGACCAGCCATGGTTTCTACGTATGACAAATAGTACATAGTGGACAGTTCTGATGTCTTTAATGAAGAACTTCAACTTCTTTCTTTTTACTGTAGCAAAACATTGTTCTGACTCTGATTTGGTTTTAATTTTGGTTTTAAATCTTAATGTCATTTTATATTTATGAATAGTGTATTTGTAGGGTACAAATTGAAGTTTTGTGTATTTTCAGAAGAAAACTACTAAACTTTTGAATATTTAAAAGTATCAGGGAATGCTGACCTTTGATCTAACTGCTTTTCATCTAAATGCCTCTGCTCTACAAAGAAAGCAAAACATCAAAATCCCCAGACTTTTCATGGAGTGAGAATTTTCCGTTAGCATAAGGGGGAAAAGGACCATGTCAGGAATATTTGAAAGGAAAGAGGGAATTGAAGGAGCATGTAGGTTGAGTGATTTCTCTATCTCCACCAGTGTAAGCATTAGAATTAGCACATTTCTACTTCCTGCCTGGCTCTTCCTGGGCTGAAGCCAGAGGCCTCTAATAGGAGGTGATATCTGTGTAGTGAAGGATGAAGTAAATGGATAATAAAACATTAGAAATTTGTGACAAGTTCCCTTTCACCTGACTGAAGCATGAAGCCAGGAAACCACTGCTGTTCAGATTTGAAGTAAAGAGACTTTGATGACATGACAGATGCAGTAAATACAGAAAAACTTTAACTGTTATTAAAAAATATTCTGAATAGCATGGTTGTCTACAGCATGTAAAAATTAAATCCTCCTTTCACATTTTGTAGGTTTCTAGAGTGCAAAAGTGAGTTTTTTCTCTCTTCTGCTATGTCAGTCAGAAAGTCATTTGTCAAAGGTAGACATTGAAATATATGCAGTTTTGAACTTGCATTTAGATCTGAGTGTTCAGGTAAAAATCAGCAAAATAGTATGTGCTTCAGTGAAGTCTAAATGTTGTTTATGTTCAAGCTCTACTGTTTTGGATTTTATCACAGTAGCCATTAGCTGTAATAGCCAATAGCAACCGATACCTAATGCCAATGCTTTACTGCCTTCATCGTATTTTAAACATAGTGGTTTACACTTAATTCCAAAGTCTGTGCCTTTATGGTACACATTGTTCCAAACAAGCAGCTGTTAAGAACTTGTCTTCAGTTGCTTTAGAGTAATTTAAAAGCATTGGTCTTATTTTCTTGTGGTCAGGCTTCTTTGTTCAGAATGACAGGTACCAAGAAAATCTCTACATCTTTCTTTATCTTGTATCAGACTATTACGGCATCCAGTTGCATTTTAAAGTTTTGTTGAGCACACAATTTACTCACTGAGCAAATAATACCCTTGTCTTATGTAGGGTTTTTAGGAAGGGATTACTTTCATTTCACTGAAAGCTAAGACTCCTATTTTCTGAAATTTGCTTTCCTTGTCTGATAGCTTTTCAGTTAGTTATATTAATTGAGAGGACAGTAGCAACATTTTGTCTAGCAAGTAAAGCAGTTGTCAAAATATTTATTTAAATTATTTAAAAAACCTGTGTGATATCTTTTTGACCATTTGTTACATTGTAATTAACATGAAATTTCCTCTCAGTTGTCAGCAGTACAATCACACACAGAACAGACAGTTTAGGGCGAATATCTTTAGTAATATCCACTTTTCTAAGTTGAAACCATAGAGACAAGTCATAATTGGTTTTGGTTCTTTTTCATGTTGGGGATTTATTAGCACTGTGGAAGAATCTTACAGTCATGTTAAAAGCTACACATACCTGTGATGAAAAAAAAAGCTGCTTTTCAAAAGTGCAGTTTTGGTTGTTTCCCTGGAGGCACCTCAAAGTTTGTTAGGTGTTATTTTGTGGTCTCCAGGTGAAAAATTACACCTACAAAGTGGGATGGTATTCTTTCCTTAAGCACAGTGTGTATATTTCACATTAAATATTGGAAGAAATACAGAAATAAAACCAGCCTCTCTTTTGTGCAATAAGATAAATCATGCTAGAAAGCATTTTAGGTCTCTCATAGCTCATGGCAATGGAATCATGTATATTAACACAGGTTTAAGATCAGAGTGAATCAGTCAGTATTAAGAAATGAATCATTGAAATACAATGTATATTTTTTTATTCCTTTCTTTTTTTGCCACTTCTGGTAACTCAGGATCTGTTTAGCTTTGCATTTTATTCTGTTTTTCCTCTTAGCATTTTGAGCTCTTGACGCACAGTTTGTTCGAGCCTCTTGCCCATAAGGTGTCTCTTGAGTCCCTGTCCTCTTTCCATCCACAGAGTGCTTTCTTAAGCAGATTGTGACATCTCCCCCAGCAGATTTCCTCTTCAAGGGGATGGCTGTATCTTCTGTGTTTATCAACATGGTCTGCTTAGTCATGATAAAACCACCCTGCTCACTGCTACACCTCAGGCTTTCTCCTTGGCAGTCTTTTTTTTTCTGCTAATTTTACTTCTGTCAACTGACTGAAAAAATTCAGGTACAAAATTTTATGGTTTTGGTGACATTATGTGGCACACATGGCAGATCAGAACTCCATTCACCATCGGTTTGGCTTTCCAGTTTTTTATTAATTGCACCCAACAGATTGGCTTGTTGATGTCCTTGTCTATGTACTTATATATGCTTATATATTTATACTTATTTCTATCTTTCCATTGTGTCTCAATGTAGAACAGGAAAATGCTTGGAGACCACTTGGTTCTGTCTGATGCCAGTCATAATATTGAGGTTATAGATGCAGTCTGTAACAATCTGTGTAAAATAATCTCAGTACTAGATTGTATAGCATAAGCAGAGATTGCTAACACCTACATGAAACTTTCTGAGCCAAAGAAACACAAAGTATCACCCTCAGTCATAGCGTGAGTGTCAAGTCTTACAGTGACATTAACAGAAGCTCCCTTGGGGATCACTCAAACTTTCACGCCATTTTTCATTTGCTACTTTTCTTAGTAGAAACTCCTACAATGATCACACGGCTAAGCATGATGACAATACTCCCTTTGGAAAGCTCTTGAAAAATACTGGTTTGTTTTTATCTTGTGCTAGCAAGCAAGAGATCTTGGTAAGTTCTGGATTTTATGTATGTTGGAGTTTTAGGAGTTCTCATTTTGTTTTTCTTTTTCGCTTAAAGAATTTTCCCCATACATGTTGCTAAGGGACAAATTGCTGGGTACTTAAGAGAGACAAAGGGATCTGGCCACAGGGGGAGGAGTCCAGCTGGCTACCCTCTTTTGCCTGGGGTTTTCTCCTGTAGGGCGGAGATGCCATGAGGTTTGAACTGGGAAACAGTTAGATTGCCAGATACTGTATTCATCTAACCTGGTGTTTTCCTGATATCTGTCCCTGACATCCACTTGAATGGATTTTCTTAGTGGTATAGTAAAAGTTAAAATTCTTAGGAGCTTCTAACAGCAAGCTGTGGCCTTATCTCTCTGCTTTACCTGAAAAACAATTGTTTTTTATGTGCACCGTGGATTTTTCAAATAAGAATTTTTTTTAAACCAGAAATTTATTCTGATTGGAAAGACCATCTGTATAAACGTGTTTACTGAAAGAAAGATCTTTTCCTAAACAAGAAACAATAAGAACATTTCTTTTTGTAAAGAAGCATTGGAATATAAAGTATATGTCCCGTAACACCTGCAGTGGTGCACATTTGGTAACCTGGAAAAGTGAATATATTCTGCTTGAGCTACTGCTAATGTGTTAAGTTGCTTGCAGCAATTACAAACTCAGACTTGTTTGTTGTACAAGTGGCAAGGTCTTGTGTAAATTTGTTTCGCGATCTTTCATTAGTATGTAGTGAAAAAGAATTCTAGGTAGGAACTCTATCAGTACAAAGATGGCACGACATGATTTTTTTTTTATCATTTTGTGTTATGTGTGTTTTTATTTCACTTTGTTATTACCTTTTGAAAAATACTCTTCTAATAAAAGGGGAGATTGTCTTAGCTGTCAGTCTTCTTCAGTTGCTTCCAGAACTGAAAGACCTGTCCTTAGATAGTGTTGTTTCTTTGAAAAGGGGCCAAAGTATAAATTAAAACAAATATGTGAAGTAATTCAAGCCTTCAAAGAAAAAAGAGTCTTCTTGCACTTGCCAGAGGGAGCCATCATTTTATAATTCTGCACATCTTGTCATCATTTCCTATAATATACCATAATGACCAGCTGGCAGAGTGAAATAATGAAATGTTGACTCTACCGAATATTTAAACTGAGTTATTCTTGTTACGGGTTATGAAGGCTACTATTAGTTCATTTGGAAACTCTTCCCATTGAAATGAAGATGCATATTGTTACTTTTTTACATCCTGATTTAATATAATACAGCTTTGTTGTTAGACCAGAAAGCTTTGGAGGTAGTCAAAGTTAATTGAATAAGATCTTGAATTTGTCTAAACAAGACAGCTGTGATTGGTCCACTTTATGCTATGAAATATGAATCTTGTCTAAACAAGGAGCCAAATCTAACAGGATCTTGTCTAGCCAGAAGCCAAATACAGCAGAAGATTGAGTACTGATATTTTCCTCCCACTCCCCAAAAGCCCCAAAAATGTTTCTTATGTAGATAATAGCAAGAGTTAATAAATGCTTCTAGCATTAAGCATTGCAAACTGATGCTTAGAATAAAATATCAGTGTTAATTTTTAACATGCATTGTATGATAACATTTAGGAATGGGAATGACCCAGAGCATGGTTTGTCGTACTTTTCAAGTCAGAGAGTATATTCTTCTATCTTTCCACACTGTGGGGACCAAAGAAAATAATACAGATATCTCAAAGTTCTTAATTTTTAAATCCTGGTTCATTCATTTAGTTATTCATGTGAAGCTGTAAATTTTTTCATATTACTGACATTTTAAAAATTCTTTAGGCTTTGTTGTCATGAATTACATAAATTAATATTTACTACCAAAAATGTAAACTGGTTGCAGTTCCTAGGGAAAAAACACTATTTTTTCCTTTTTTAACCAAAGTATCTGCTGGTCCTATGACTGTGGCCTCACTAGTAAGTTTAGACGTCATGTCTAATGCCATATTCCAGCTTTTTAGAAGACACAATAAAACACAAACAAATCTACAAATGATGTCATAATCACAGAAGAATTGAGTATGCTTAATTTGTTCTTACTTTCATACCTTCTGAACACCTTGGGGCTACTTATGTTTAAATTCCTCGGACTGATGCATTTGATAAAGTTAGAAAATGAAACTGAACTTCTCTAGTAATTATTGCTCTCAGCCTTTGAGAGTTAAAATAAGACTATTGATTTTAAAATATTAATCAACTGTTCCTGTGCAGAAAGAGTAGCAACTAAAAGAGAAAAGAGAGCAAAAGGTGGAATCAGGTAGATGCAGGGATAAAACTAGCAGTGAAGCTCAGATAAAGAGACAGGGAATGGGAGAATTAGTGGGAGGAGGTGATGGGAAGCTATGCCAGTTGAGTATTTGGGGGATTGAAACAGCTGTGCAGAGCCAACGATGGATCCTGGATAGGTCTGTTGGACTGGATGAGCAAGAATATGATTTGAATTAGAAGAAAGGTGTTGGAAAGAAGAGTAATTGACACTGGGTTAATGGGAGTGGGTTTGAGTAGTGAGCAAGGCAGAGAGTTTGTGCCTGGATACAGTGCACTGTCAAACCTTATTTGGAAGCCTAGGTCCATAAATCTTAACAAATAACCTTATGCTGAGCTGTCCTGATGCTGTGGAGGTTTCCATCAACAGCAGGGGAACGGAAATTTTTTCCACACTTACAACCTCTATCTGTTATGTCCCTTCTCTGCAATCCTTTTTGATTGGCACAATCCCTGAATTCTGGCACGATACCACCTGCTTCCTTGCAAGTTTTCTTCTCATTTGGCTGGACAATGGCAAATGTAGTATGACTGATTTAGAACTGAATGTGTGTAAATGGGCCAGTTGATTAATGCCTGGTGAAAAGGCTAATTTAAGTTTGTTTATTTTTTTTTAACATAACCATACTGCCACCTTTGTGCAGGAGGACTGTAGATAATAAGATGATGTCATGATGATTTTTTGCTTTTATGTATACCCCCTTTATATATTCTTTTATATAGCTTTTATGTATTCTTAAGGGCCTTTTAGCCCACATACTTCTAATTCTTCAGGTTTGCTAACTAGCATAGACCAAATATTCTGTTAAGCCAGGAGACCAAACATCTCAGAAGCCTCAGACACCAAGGTCTTCTCTGGAACACATTTTGTAAACTAAGATAGGCCTGTCCAGGAGGGGAAAGTTCCTCGGGGTTTGCTCAGCCTCTCATTGGGGAATCTTTGATAGATATGTTAATTGGTAAGGCCTTTAATGTTATACCCGAACTATTGTGGGTGTGCATTTTGATGTGCATTCCAGTGTGTTCCACCTGGACGGGGTGCATCAAGGATCCTTAAAATAAATACCGAGGTAAATTCCCTTTTTCCCTTCTAACTGTGTTTGGTTCTTGATTTTAAGACCAAGGATAGGCATCAAGAAGAGGTGAAAATCTCTGTAATTTTTAATTCAGTTGAAGTCAGTACTTTCCTAAGGGCCTGGAAGAGGGATAGACAGTCTCCTGTAGCCATTGCAAAGGCTTTCTTGCTAGAAGAAACTATACTAAGAAGCAGGAAATAGTATATCATCCTGAAATTAAATTATATTGTAATGTATAGCCTATTATTATGGGATATTGCGGTAGCAGCCTTAATTTTGTCATTTCATAGCCTCCACATACTTGATTTTTTTTACTGTCTATGATATTCTTTAAACATTTGGGTTGGGTATAATTTCTTTTAAATCTTTGTATTTGAAATTATTGAATATAGTCATGCCCAGTCTTCTCCTCGGCTTTCCAAGTCCCCTGTTCAAGATAAAACCCAGCAAATTCCATGACTGTGCCATCATAAAAGCCATATGAACATTTTACAACTACATCTTGTTCCAGACATCTAACGGACTTCATAAATTAATTTTGCTCAGGATCACTTAGGACGTCTTTGGCAGAACTGAGAGTGAATCAATGCCTCAACATTTTAATTGATATGTTAATTTGTCCCATTCCCAGATGTCAGAAATAGGCTCCTGCTTCCATGCCCATTTTATTTCTTCATCAACTCTTGTCCTCAATGATTATACCTTCTGAGACAGTGAAGTATGAGCCTCAGTATATGGTGAGTTCATGGTGTTTAGAGATGTTTAATTTCTTCAGTTCACAACCACTCCAGGGAATACCGTAGCATAACCAGTTCCTGCTTAAGCAGACTGGAACTCAGAAATCTGCAGCAAACTGCCACTGCTAAAATGGCTGGTGGCCATAAGAATTAAGGTGTGGTGTGTTGCAGTAAGAAGAGAGAGCAGCAGGCACCACTTCCATTAGCCTGTTAGGAAAGTATTTTGTAAATATACACTGCTCTGTAGTTGATGGAATCTCTACAAAACTACTGTTTTCATGCAGATTGCCAGAAGATTTCATTAACTCAAAAGGGATGATCTGATATTTTGTTCTCATCTTAAATGTGTTTTTCTTTTACTTTCTGCTTGATAAGAAAATAAAATTATGTGTGCATGCACTACTTCAATGCCTGAAACTAGCAGAACATCATGTTTTCTCTCTCCATTACCATATTGAATATTTGCAGCTTTTTATCTTCAAGAACATATATGATGTAATTTATAAAAGCCAGGACTCAGAATCTGAAATATTTTAGACATTAGTCTCTGTGTCCTTGGCATACAAGTTAAGATTATAAATGATATTAAGGATAAATGGTTACCAAAATGCCAAGTGTTTTTACTCAAATTGAAAGAAAGTAGACTTAGGTTAGATATTAGGAGGAAATTCTTTACTATGAGGTTGATGAAGTGCTGGCACAGGTTGTCTCGCGAAGCTGTGGCTGCCACATCCCTAGCAATGTTCAAGACCGGCTTGGATGGGGCTCTGAGTAACCTGGTCTAGTGGAAGGTGTTTGTACCTACGGCAGGGGGTTGGAACTGGATGTTAAGGTCCCTTCTACCCCAGACCATTATATGGTTCTGTTACTCACTCTGAAATATTTTTGATATTCCAGGCTCTGTTTCCTTGACACACAAGATTATAAATTATATTAAGGATAAGTGATGACTAAAACGCCAAGTGCTTCTATAAAGAAAAATAGGAATGCAGTCTTCAGGGTGTTAAAAATATGTACATCTTATAAAGACATTGATAAATAATTAATCTTCAAAAATCTGCAATAGTTGATAACGATCCCTTGCTTACTCTTCTGAAAAAGAAGAGGTGAGTACATCTTTCAGGCAGTTAATTCCAAGTCAGCGTCTTAAATACATGATTGCTTAAAAAAGCTCTCAGTACCAGTAAGCATTTGAAGGATGTGGTGCATTATGTTATGTCAGCTAAAATTTACAGAGATTTCACATAAAACTTTGCAGCCTCAATCCTGTAATTTGAGTCTATACTGCCCTGTTTTCCTGCAGTGACGTAGACAGAAGATGGCACTGTTTATTCATTGTTCCAAAAATGAAAAGCTATTTTCCTGCTCTTTCAAGGAAAAATAAATGTGAGTATACAGGGAAAACAGAAAAGAAAATGGAGATGATAATATTTTTTGAGAAATAGATGCTTTCTGCTGAGTCAGGACATAGTCTTGTAAAAGCTGCAGTTTTGATGCAGCTCAGACAGGAGCCACATTTAGTCATGATAGCTGTACAGAGTTCCAGTCTCTGTGAAATGGGGCTGAAGTACAACATACTGAGATCAAATACCGGAGGAGGAGGAGAAGTGGGTTAGTCATATTCATAGAAGCATAGACTATGCCGAGTTGGAAGAGACCCATCAGGATCACCAAAGTCAGCTCCTGGCTCTGCAGAGGACACCCCAACAATCCCATCCTGTGCCTGAGAGCATTGTCTAAACACTTCTTGAACTCTGTCAGGCTTGGGGCTGGGACCTCTTCCCTGGGGAGCCTGTTCCAGTGCCCAGCCACCCTCTGGGTGAAAAATCTTTTCCAGATAGCCAATCTAAACCTCCCTTCACACAACTCTAGCTGCTCCACTGGATCCTGTCACTGCTCACAGAGTCTGCCCCTCTGCTTCCCCTCATGAGGAAGGTGTAGACAGCTATGAGGTCTCCCCTCAGTCTCCTCTTCTCTAGGCTGAACAGGCCAAGTGCCCTCAGCCACTCCTCACATGGCTTCCCCTCCAGGCCCTTCATCATCTTTGTAGGCCTCCTTTGGACAGTCTCTAATAGCTATATACCTTTAAATAAAGTTGTTTATACACTGAAAAAATCCTTTGAGAACATCATTATACAAAAGATGCAGTTGATAATTGGGTCATTGATACAGGGTATCATATCATCTAGGACAGATTATTTCGTGAAAAAATACTGTACCTTCATGGAGGAAGCCCCAGAATTCACAAAGAGGCTCCAAATCTTACGAGCATTCACATACTTGCTTCTTTTAGTCTTGTTTGTAATGGAACTTAATATGCCCAGTCAGATGTTTTTGCAAAATTAATCTTTATCTGCAAAATATCTGATGTTTGAAAGGAATGAAAATAATTAATTTAAATGGAAATTGTATTATATTATAGTGCAAATAGGTGGTCATGAATATATTACTACATTCTCCCAGTTAATGAAAATTACTTGAATCTACTTTGAAAGTCTGTTTTGAGTAAACAGTAAGCCTACTGTTTTTTAAACCTTTATAGATAAGCCAAAACTATTACATTTAAATTATTGGCTGTAGCTACAGACAAACTGTCACAAGTACTCTACAAGACTTCTAACTAGTGCTCTCTTTGGTATGTCTGTTATTAGTTTCAGATTAGCTCCAGCATGTAACTGGTAACTGGTTCACAGGTAACTGTTGGTAAACGCAAGAAGACTGTCCTTGGGAAAGTAGGAGGTTTAGCTCCCATTTGCAAAGTTTTAATTGTAAATTTTTCCTTGTGCTGATTTGTTTGCTTTCATGCTATAAATTCTAAGCCTTGAGGATTGGCCTTTGGAATATTACTATGATTTTCTGCTCAATTGTTTCTTTTATCGAATAGCTTCTCTTGTGTGACTAGAGTTGTTGATCCAAACAAGGCAAAATAGGATTTGGCCCAGCATGAAAATAAGGTTCAGGATGTGAATAATACCAGTAAGAAGGATTTTCTTCTGGGAAGGCAGTAAGTTGGGATTTTTTTGTACAAGCGTAGCAAGAGCACTTCTGCAAAAGCAATGCTATAAAAATGTTTGCCAAATTAAATGGGCTTCTATGCTTTTTTGGTTAATGCCTGTGGTATTGAGTAAGATATCCTGTTTTGCTCTGGAGGGCATCAATTGTTCCTTAGAAAAACAGTGCAAAGAGTTTGTGATAGTCTCTGAAAATGCTTGTAATTCACTCCCATTTCATTCTGTGGTAAATCTGAAATACTTTACATTAGTAAATCTTTGTAGGCCTCTGAACAATATTTTTTCTGGTTTTTTTGTTGTTGTTGTTGTTTTTGTTTTTGTTTTATTTTTTGGTTTTTGGTTTTTTTCTGCCACTGAAAAAAAAAATTCAGGTTTTGTAGACCATATAGGATTTCAGAACTGAAGTATGGGCTTTGATGTATTTATTTTATGTCTCAATGATCTCAAAATAAGATTTTGAACTATGTTGACTTGCATTTTAACAGTCCTGCTTTATTTCTTCTCAGCTGAATTCTCCCTCGCCATAAACATAGTGGTATTTATAAAAGATGTTATACAAAAAATAATTTATGAGAAATTAAACAAGTGAAAACTCACTTGGTAAAGGCAAGTTCAGAAAGATGTTCATGTTAGGAGTATTACCTGGAAATCTGTATGGTGGAAGGGGGCTTTAACCTTGTAACAAATGGTTGTTTATACTTGAAAGTCTATCTGCATTGTGTTTAATTATAACCTTAGATCTCTGTTTTGGGTTTCTAAACTTTGGAATAAATTGTGTGTCAAGTAGGTTAGGTTTGCATTTATTAGTAATCTTTCAAAATATAGGTGGTTAAATTTTAGGTAAGGAAACTGCAGCATACATCATTATGTTTTACAGACCTTATATTTTGAAATTTGGAATCTATACTGAAAGAGCAGGATTTTTAAAGAACATTTGACATATAAACATCAGTTTCTTTTGAAATTCTAGGGTCCAGCCACCATCCCAAAATGCTCCTCAACCTAACTTATCTTATATTCTGCTGGAAAAAAAAGAAAAAAATAAGCGTCTTGCATTTTCTTCTCTAATCATCAGAAAATTGAACTTTGAATGTCATGACCTATTTTAATGGAGCAGATTGCTTGGCACAGAACTGGAGTAAACTCCATTCTGTACTTGTGAGGTATGCTGCTTGGGAAAGGAATAAATATGTAAATCAATGTAGCTTATGGATTGCCTGTCTAATTTCAGAATCTATTATCATATTCTCCTGGTAACAAAAGGCTGTTAATCCAAATGAAATTGCTCAAGTCAGTCCAGCATGCTGGGCACTGACACCTTTGCTATACAAAAAATACTGGAGAAGTTCCTCTGCTTGCCATCACTTTACTGTTACCATGTTATGGCCAGCTGTTATGGACAAGCGTTTGAGATTGAGTAAAAAATCACCAGCAAGGATATCTGTAAAAATCAGATGTAATATTAAGTGACAGCATGACAAAATTCATTGGCAAGTCTACTTACTAGATGATTAAGGCACACTGAGGAGAAGAAAAAAAGCAACAATGAAATCCAGTCAATCAAAATGGAGATAAACTGAGAACTATCTCTGTGTGTATGTGTATTTAGGTGTGTGTGACAAAAGGATAGTAAAGGCAAGGATAAAAAGGAATACAGCCTACAAACTTAACAGCACTCAAACTTAACAGTACTTAACTTGCAACTTAGCAGTTTAACAGAGGAGGAACACTTAGCAGCATTTAACTTAGCTTATAACTTATGACTTAACTTTACTTAGAGGCCTAACATGTGCTACAGCAAATCTGGGAGAAATGCTGCTTTCTTAGATGTTTAAGTACCTAAGATGTTAGACATAAAGGGTTAGTGCAAGGTTCTTGTGAAAAATTCCCCTTGAAGGTTGTGAAGCCTTTGCATCTCCCGAGTGGGCAAAGGGTTGGGCCTTGAGGAGTGGGATTGTCGGCCCAGGATCTGTTGTCATTTGGTGTTCCTCCAAGTACAGCAAACTTGAGGGGTCACTGGCTCTGAGAGGCCCCACTCAGAGGGAAGGCTGCTGGTCACAGCCCACTGCGGTCCAGAAGAGCTCAAAGGGTCTCATTTTGGACCACTGTTTATAGGGTCACAAGAGGGTGGGCTTTAGTCATAACTATGTTTCATTCTGGCCACACTTCAGGTCAGTACATTTTCCTTGAAAGTGTAAGAACAGGGATGCTATGCCATTTAAGCAAGAAAAATAGTTTTCAAGGCTGTTCATAAAGAAAACAGGTGTTTGTTGGACAGCAGCACTTCCTGGGAGCAGACAGTGTTTCTGATAAGCTCAAGAGGAGCTGTTCCCAGGCCCTACTGTTCCAGGCTGAGGCCTAATGAGCGTTTCTCAGGTCGCAGTGAGGCCTGAAAAGCAGGGGCGGGGGGATGATGCANGAAATTAAACAAGTGAAAACTCACTTGGTAAAGGCAAGTTCAGAAAGATGTTCATGTTAGGAGTATTACCTGGAAATCTGTATGGTGGAAGGGGGCTTTAACCTTGTAACAAATGGTTGTTTATACTTGAAAGTCTATCTGCATTGTGTTTAATTATAACCTTAGATCTCTGTTTTGGGTTTCTAAACTTTGGAATAAATTGTGTGTCAAGTAGGTTAGGTTTGCATTTATTAGTAATCTTTCAAAATATAGGTGGTTAAATTTTAGGTAAGGAAACTGCAGCATACATCATTATGTTTTACAGACCTTATATTTTGAAATTTGGAATCTATACTGAAAGAGCAGGATTTTTAAAGAACATTTGACATATAAACATCAGTTTCTTTTGAAATTCTAGGGTCCAGCCACCATCCCAAAATGCTCCTCAACCTAACTTATCTTATATTCTGCTGGAAAAAAAAGAAAAAAATAAGCGTCTTGCATTTTCTTCTCTAATCATCAGAAAATTGAACTTTGAATGTCATGACCTATTTTAATGGAGCAGATTGCTTGGCACAGAACTGGAGTAAACTCTATTGTGTACTTGTGAGGTATGCTGCTTGGGAAAGGAATAAATATGTGAATCGATGTAGCTTATGGATTGCCTGTCTAATTTCAGAATCTATTATCATATTCTCCTGGTAACAAAAGGCTGTTAATCCAAATGAAATTGCTCAAGTCAGTCCAGCATGCTGGGCACTGACACCTTTGCTATACAAAAAATACTGGAGAAGTTCCTCTGCTTGCCATCACTTTACTGTTACCATGGTATGGCCAGCTGTTATGGACAAGCGTTTGAGATTGAGTAAAAAATCACCAGCAAGGATATCTGTAAAAATCAGATATAATATTAAGTGACAGCATGACAAAATTCATTGGCAAGTCTACTTACTAGATGATTAAGGCACACTGAGGAGAAGAAAAAAAGCAACAATGAAATCCAGTCAATCAAAATGGAGATAAACTGAGAACTATCTCTGTGTGTATGTGTATTTAGGTGTGTGTGACAAAAGGATAGTAAAGGCAAGGATAAAAAGGAATACAGCCTACAAACTTAACAGCACTCAAACTTAACAGTACTTAACTTGCAACTTAGCAGTTTAACAGAGGAGGAACACTTAGCAGCATTTAACTTAGCTTATAACTTACGACTTCACATTACTTACAGGCCTAACATGCGCTACAGCAAATCTGGGAGAAACGCTGCTTTCTTAGATGTTTAAGTACCTAAGATGTTAGACATAAAGGGTTAGTGCAAGGTTCTTGTGAAAAATTCCCCTTGAAGGTTGTGAAGCCTTTGCATCTCCCGAGTGGGCAAAGGGTTGGGCCTTGAGGAGTGGGATTGTCGGCCCAGGATCTGTTGTCATTTGGTGTTCCTCCAAGTACAGCAAACTTGAGGGGTCACTGGCTCTGAGAGGCCCCACTCAGAGGGAAGGCTGCTGGTCACAGCCCACTGCGGTCCAGAAGAGCTCAAAGGGTCTCATTTTGGACCACTGTTTATAGGGTCACAAGAGGATGGGCTTTAGTCATAACTATGTTTCATTCTGGCCACACTTCAGGTCAGTACATTTTCCTTGAAAGTGTAAGAACAGGGATGCTATGCCATTTAGGCAAGAAAAATAGTTTTCAAGGCTGTTCATAAAGAAAACAGGTGTTTGTTGGACAGCAGCACTTCCTGGGAGCAGACAGTGTTTCTGATAAGCTCAAGAGGAGCTGTTCCCAGGCCCTACTGTTCCAGGCTGAGGCCTAATGAGCGTTTCTCAGGTCGCAGTGAGGCCTGAAAAGCAGGGGCGGGGGGATGNGAAATTAAACAAGTGAAAACTCACTTGGTAAAGGCAAGTTCAGAAAGATGTTCATGTTAGGAGTATTACCTGGAAATCTGTATGGTGGAAGGGGGCTTTAACCTTGTAACAAATGGTTGTTTATACTTGAAAGTCTATCTGCATTGTGTTTAATTATAACCTTAGATCTCTGTTTTGGGTTTCTAAACTTTGGAATAAATTGTGTGTCAAGTAGGTTAGGTTTGCATTTATTAGTAATCTTTCAAAATATAGGTGGTTAAATTTTAGGTAAGGAAACTGCAGCATACATCATTATGTTTTACAGACCTTATATTTTGAAATTTGGAATCTATACTGAAAGAGCAGGATTTTTAAAGAACATTTGACATATAAACATCAGTTTCTTTTGAAATTCTAGGGTCCAGCCACCATCCCAAAATGCTCCTCAACCTAACTTATCTTATATTCTGCTGGAAAAAAAAGAAAAAAATAAGCGTCTTGCATTTTCTTCTCTAATCATCAGAAAATTGAACTTTGAATGTCATGACCTATTTTAATGGAGCAGATTGCTTGGCACAGAACTGGAGTAAACTCTATTGTGTACTTGTGAGGTATGCTGCTTGGGAAAGGAATAAATATGTGAATCGATGTAGCTTATGGATTGCCTGTCTAATTTCAGAATCTATTATCATATTCTCCTGGTAACAAAAGGCTGTTAATCCAAATGAAATTGCTCAAGTCAGTCCAGCATGCTGGGCACTGACACCTTTGCTATACAAAAAATACTGGAGAAGTTCCTCTGCTTGCCATCACTTTACTGTTACCATGTTATGGCCAGCTGTTATGGACGAGCGTTTGAGATTGAGTAAAAAATCACCAGCAAGGATATCTGTAAAAATCAGATGTAATATTAAGTGACAGCATGACAAAATTCATTGGCAAGTCTACTTACTAGATGATTAAGGCACACTGAGGAGAAGAAAAAAAGCAACAATGAAATCCAGTCAATCAAAATGGAGATAAACTGAGAACTATCTCTGTGTGTATGTGTATTTAGGTGTGTGTGACAAAAGGATAGTAAAGGCAAGGATAAAAAGGAATACAGCCTACAAACTTAACAGCACTCAAACTTAACAGTACTTAACTTGCAACTTAGCAGTTTAACAGAGGAGGAACACTTAGCAGCATTTAACTTAGCTTATAACTTACGACTTCACATTACTTACAGGCCTAACATGCGCTACAGCAAATCTGGGAGAAACGCTGCTTTCTTAGATGTTTAAGTACCTAAGATGTTAGACATAAAGGGTTAGT
Organism: Aleadryas rufinucha; assembly: GCA_013397815.1. NCBI lineage: Eukaryota > Metazoa > Chordata > Aves > Passeriformes > Aleadryas > Aleadryas rufinucha. Next base: position 33,842 of record VZTH01001010.1, on the reverse strand, counting down.
GCAAGGTTCTTGTGAAAAATTCCCCTTGAAGGTTGTGAAGCCTTTGCATCTCCCGAGTGGGCAAAGGGTTGGGCCTTGAGGAGTGGGATTGTCGGCCCAGGATCTGTTGTCATTTGGTGTTCCTCCAAGTACAGCAAACTTGAGGGGTCACTGGCTCTGAGAGGCCCCACTCAGAGGGAAGGCTGCTGGTCACAGCCCACTGCGGTCCAGAAGAGCTCAAAGGGTCTCATTTTGGACCACTGTTTATAGGGTCACAAGAGGATGGGCTTTAGTCATAACTATGTTTCATTCTGGCCACACTTCAGGTCAGTACATTTTCCTTGAAAGTGTAAGAACAGGGATGCTATGCCATTTAGGCAAGAAAAATAGTTTTCAAGGCTGTTCATAAAGAAAACAGGTGTTTGTTGGACAGCAGCACTTCCTGGGAGCAGACAGTGTTTCTGATAAGCTCAAGAGGAGCTGTTCCCAGGCCCTACTGTTCCAGGCTGAGGCCTAATGAGCGTTTCTCAGGTCGCAGTGAGGCCTGAAAAGCAGGGGCGGGGGGATGATGCACCACCACACCAACACCTCGGGTTTCGATATCGAAACCTCTAGAACTAAACAAATCACCTTTTTCTTCTTGAGTACAAGGCCGTTTTACCCTAAGAGG
>VZTH01001010.1:1492-27792 GCA_013397815.1 Aleadryas rufinucha | reverse complement strand
TGGGCTTTAGTCATAACTATGTTTCATTCTGGCCACACTTCAGGTCAGTACATTTTCCTTGAAAGTGTAAGAACAGGGATGCTATGCCATTTAAGCAAGAAAAATAGTTTTCAAGGCTGTTCATAAAGAAAACAGGTGTTTGTTGGACAGCAGCACTTCCTGGGAGCAGACAGTGTTTCTGATAGGCTCAAGAGGAGCTGTTCCCAGGCCCTACTGTTCCAGGCTGAGGCCTAATGAGCGTTTCTCAGGTCGCAGTGAGGCCTGAAAAGCAGGGGCGGGGGGATGATGCACCACCACACCAACACCTCGGGTTTCGATATCGAAACCTCTAGAACTAAACAAATCACCTTTTTCTTCTTGAGTACAAGGCCGTTTTACCCTAAGAGGCTCTTATAATTTTTGGATTCTTATCACCTTTATCCTGGCAAGGCTTGCCAGCTTGCCAGTGGGTTACATTTACAGTTGTGTGCATGGCCTAGGACATAGGGCTAGTCTGATGTGGCCTGACATGCTTCCAAACTCTCAAGTTACAAGATAGGGCATTGTACAGGTCCTAATGGGAATGTTTCTTTTAGAGATATATTATTCTTTTCCTGCCTTTGCATAGACAATGATCTAGTTAATCTGGAGTATCACTGATTTTTTATTATGGCAGAAGTTGCCTTTCTGTTGCTCCCCATAAGTTTTGGAGGTTCTGGTCCTTTCAGAGTAAGAGGTTCCATTCTAAAACATGACAGAAACATTGGCAAACTTGCCAGGAGTTCCTGTAGGGATTTAAGCATCTCTCAGTACCACTTTTTGCTCCTCTCACGTCTTAGTTCATCTGGGGCTTAGAAGACTAGGACTTTTACTGTTTGAGCTGTGTGAAAGTTACGTGTTGTTATTACTGGCTTTGTGTATCCAGACCACACAAATTATTTGCTCATATTTTTAAGGACAAAATTCCGCCCAAGTGGGATCTAAAGATGCATTTTATTTAAAATAAACTAACTAAATCCATGGCAATGACCTTGATGAACATGATGTAAACTTCAAAGCCTTCCTCTATTATCCCTTACCCTATGTAATAACAATGTTTGTTTTCACTGCATCTTTACACTCTGCTGCACAACAAAATTAATTTCCTGGTGACAAAGAAAATCTTGGCCTTCAGCCTCCTTAAAGCCATCATGTCTCTGAATACTGCCAGAGAGGCTGAGAGCTGCTGTGAATGGGCTACTTAACCTGACAACTTGCACAGAATAATATTGACCTCCAGTTGCCCAAGCAATATATTTACTAAATAAATAAAGCAGAAAAAAGCGTTTTTATTTCAGGGTCAGGTCAGTGTGCAATTCCAGGTGAAAAATAACACTGTTTAGGACTTTTTTTCCTTCAGAAATAAATCCAAAGTTGTGATGTAGCTACATGGAGATCTCACACATAGCATTTATTCAGTAATTGCTCTAAAAATAATGCCTAATGACCATTTATCTACTTTCTTTCTGTTGTGCAATTTTTTTTTTTTAATTTTATTTTGGTTTTTTTACAAGAAAGGCACATCAACAGTGTATTATGCATTAAAAACCCCCATATTCTGGATTTTTTTTTTATCCTGTCGGTAGAATGCATAATGAAAGCACAATCAGCAATCACAGTTCTAGAAAGAATGAAATGGGGGAGGAGGGGAGGTGGGGTTAGAACTTTACCTTGTGGTAAAATGAAGCAAATGGCTCTAGCTTACAATGGAAATCTCATACAATCACAATTACAGGCACAGATGTGTGATTCTTTCTTCCCCCTCAGGCAAACTTGATCTCAGTGAGTTAAGGGGCTTGAGTATGGAACTGACTGACTAACCTGCTTTGTGCTTTAATGACCCTAATAACTGCTAGAAACTTATTTGAACTAAATTACGAAACAATTAGTAGCCAGATATACCAGACTTGTAATAATACATCACCACCACCACCTCTCCCTTCATTCTGTTACCTGTTCCTTGATACATGCAATCTCCAGCATAATACTTTAAAGGAATAAAATCCCTGTCAACTCTGACTGCAAATTCACATTACATTAAAAGCAAAATAAAGGATTAGAGTACTAAAAACTTAGAAGCTGAACAAACCCTTATAGTCTTTAGGTTTAAAAAGAAATCTGTCTTTTTCATGTTTACTTGCTTCAAAGATAAAAGCTTCCATGTTAGGATTAAGAACATGACATTAAAAAAAAAAAGACACAGTAAAATGAAGAGCTAGAACTGACTCTTTCGTATGGAAAAGTAAAGCAGGCAGCCAAATAATTCAAGTAAAAGGAATAAGATGCATGATTCTGAATTTCATGTGTGATAGAAAGTAGGCTTGTACACCTTGCACAGAATTCAACAGAACAACCAGGAGCTAGACATGATAAGGGGGAGTGCTTGTGTAGTACCATTACAAACAATACCCTTCTAGTTTAAAAGCTTTTTTATCAAAGAGTGCCATCCTTTTACAGAGTTGATTGATATCAAAAGAACATATCCTGCCTTTTCCTGTAAAAAACCAGATTAGCTTCCTGTCTCCTGGCTTTCATGTGTTTGTGGAAGTGTCTGAGACACAATGTCCATTATTTGGAACATCCACCGGGAAGCTGGTAGTAAAACTGAAGTAATAATGAATAATGCCATAATATCTGAAATTAGGAAGCAGAAATCAGGACGCGTGGTCAAGACACTACCTGCTTCCTGTGAATACACAGCAGGGGATGCTTTGTGTAGATGCGTAAAGCAAAATGTAAGGACAGGAACTTTTCCTTGCTCCCTTTATTCCAACACAAAATCAGGACTTCTTGTTGTCTTTGGCCTTTTTGTTTCCCCATGTCAGAATTACTATGGTCAACCCAAGATACTGGGTATTCTTTTTTTCCTCACGTAATTGTATTAAGGAGCTACGATATCTTCATGTCATGAATCAGAAAATCATAGAATCATTGAGGTTGGAAAAGACTTTCAAGGTCATTGAGTCCAACTTTTGACCAAATGCCAACTTGTCAACTAAAGCATAGCACTAAGTGCCGTGTCCAGTTGTTTTTTGAGGCCTTCCAGCAATGGTAACTCTGCCACATCCCTGGGCAGTCTATTCAAATGCTTGACAACCACTTCAGTGAGGAAATTTTCCTGGATGAAGTGAAAGACAAACTCCTCTAAAATTCGCTCTTTGAGAATTCCTCTTTAATTAAGGCTTGCTGTGGTCTTCAGTCCAGAGGTTCAGACCCTCTTTGTGTATTCTATGCAAAATAAATAATACTGCAGTTTGAAGGAGCCAGGGGTGAGACTAAGTGATGAACAGCAGCAAAATCCATGTCCAGGGCTTTCTGAAAGAGGCAAGGCTTTGGCTGTATATTACACTAACCCATAACAAAAGATGAAGTGCTAGCATAAGCAAAAATTCCCAGAGCAAAAAAAAGCATACTCTTAATTTCAGTACAACCTCTTTTTATGGAAACTTCTGTTCTGCATACAGCCATGTTATTCATCATAGTAAATATGATGCAAATTTTTCCTTCATGGTTATTAACAAGCTAAATATAAGAAGTTTATTTCTTTATTAGAAAAGTGCTATAACCTTTGGACACACTACATAGTGTTTGAAGCAAAAGTTATGATGAATATTCACTGGGAACCTGACTTTTTTTTCTTCTGCTTACCACACACTAGATTTAGCAGTAAATCAGTTGCTACTTCTTATTTGTCTGAAGGTGATGAAAGACTGAAGCTCAGCACAGGTCAGTAGAGCTGATGTAGGATGTGATTGAATGAACGGGGAACTTGATTCTTAGTGTGGTCCCGGGTTGGTATTTTTATGGTTCTTATCCTGATATCACAAATTTTTTCAAGTTGTTTTGTTTTGGTATTACTCAGGTAGTCACCAACTCCACATGAAATGGCCCCAGAGGTCCTGTTGGATGCAAAATTGCAGAGAGCCCTTGAGGTGATGAAGGCCAACAGCATCTTACTTGAGTTAGCAGGAATGAGGCTGCAGATCAAGGGAAGTGACTGTTCTCTTCACTCAGTAACTGTGAGGCTTCCCCTGAAGGAATATGTTCCATCTTGGGCCCCATGGCATGAGAGAGGTGGTGACAGTCTAGGGGAAGGTTGCTCAATCAGCAGGAGGGCTGGAGTGTACTTTTCTTAACTAGGGACTGAGGGAACTGGCTTTTCTTAGCACAAAAGGAAGTAAAAAATGTTGTTAGTGTTATTGTCAACTGCTTAATGAGGGTGACAGGGAGATAGAAAACTTCCTAGAAGTGAACATTAAAAAGGCAAAAGGCAGTGGTCATAGATTTCAACTGAGGAAATACTGCTGGAAAACAAGGAAAGAAAATCTTTGCGACAAAAGCATCTAAGCCTTGTGTGCTGATTTGACATGGTCTGGTTTTTTGGTAGCAGGGGAGGGCCACAGAAGTAGCTTCTGTGAGAAGCTGCTAGAAACTTCCACCATGTCTGACAGAGCCAATCTCTGCTGGCTCTGAAGATCGACATGTTGCTGGCCCAAATAGAGAGGTTGGTAATGCCTCTGTGATGATATATTTAAGACAGAAATCCAAACAGTGCACGGGTAGTTTTTTCCAGGGGTGGCGAGCCGCCACTGGGGCCATCCCAGTAGCGCGCGGCGATGCGCCATGGCTGCCACCATCTCGGTGCAGCCCGCAGCGAACCTTGCCTGCCTGGCCGCCCCTAGATAGCTGTGCCACGGGCAGAAAGGCAGGGGCAGCGGCGGTGGCAGCAGCTTCTCCTTCCCAAATCCCCACATGAAGAGAGGTGGTAAATAATGCCAGTGCCATGGCAGCCGCCACTGTCCATGTGGTGGCAGTGGGGCCACCTGGCCAGCAGTGGAAATGTGGCGAGTGACTCCCCGATGTGGAACCTAGACGAAAGCAACCTCTTGGTGCTGTGGGATGCTGCAAGAATCTTTGAATTGGTGGAACTTGTTGGCAATGGTATCTATGGGCAAGTTTTTCTTCTAGATAGAGAAGAGAAGGAAATGAGGACATGTAAGAGCAAACAACATGATGGCACTAAGGTCAGTGGAGAAAAAGGGGGAAGAGGTTCTCCAAGCACCAGAGCCAAAATTCCTCTGCAAGCCATGGTGAGGACTGTGGTGAAACAAACTGTCCCCCTGTAATCCATTAAGTCCACAGGAGATGCAGAGATCCACTTGCAGCCTGTGGGAAAAGTGCTCATGCTGGAATGGGTGGATGCTGGAAGGGGCTGTGATCCGGTGGGAGACCCGAATAGAGAGAGAGGGCCCCTGCTTCCAAACTAGAGCAGCCTACTTAAAAGACTGCACCCTGTGATGAATGACCCATGCCACAACAGTTTTGAGAAGACAGTTTGTCCACAGGAGGGACTCACGTTGCAACAGTTCTGGCAGAACTGCTGCTCGTGAAATTGGAGCCATGCTGGAGAAGTTCACAGAGAACTGTCTCTCTTGGGAAGGGACCCCACGGCATAGCGCAGGAAAGATTCCTCTCCCTGAATGAACAGAAGAAGGTCTCAGGTGATGAACTGACCAAAACCCCCCATGGCCTGTCTCCCTGCACTTTCAGCGAGAAAGAGGGAGGGACTGGGGGGGAAAAAAGGTGTTTTGAAGGCTTGTTTTACTTCTCATTATCCTCCTCTGTTTCTATAAATAATAAATTTGAACCTGTTTTGTCCTTAAACTATTTTCTCCCAGTCCTTAGCTCAAATCATGAGCCCTTAATTTTTTTTCCCCCTCTCTGCTGCCCGACGACAGCAGGAGAGGGTGAACAACTTTCGTGGATGCCTGGCATTTGGCCAGTGTCAAACCATGACACCTTGGCACTGGTTGTGCAGGGCAGATGAATAATCACTGTCCTTGGCAATACTCAGGACTTGTCTGGACCAGGATCTGAGATTCATACACAACCTCTGAAGCTTGTCCTTCTTTGAGCAGGAAGTTAAACTGGGTGACCTACAGAGTAAGCTTCCCAACTCAAGTTTTTTAGGATTCTTTGATCCTACACACAACACTAGTTGCTGACTGTAAAAAAATATACTGTCTGGCATGTACAAAACAAAGCTTTAGACATCCTGGCTGGGGTGTGACTGTTTGCTAGGCAAATTTGGGTCCTGCCTGCAGAACTTGCTGTTCAGTAGTATTTCTGGATAATTTCTGGTGCTGGGCAGAGAACATGTTCTAGATTTTTGCTGATTTCTGTAGGAACCATTGTCCCCTATGTATTAATGAGGACATCACTTTGTGAGAAGTCCTTGGAACAGACTTGAACTTGCCTGGAGTACCCTTGCTATATGTTTTATAAAATTGCATCTCTATAGTTTGGCCTCAATGCTGTAATATAGTTTTCTATACCATCTCTGGTAATGCCAGTACATCCATACATTTGGCACTGCTCATGTTTAAGGATGATTCCTTTCTGCTGATAGATAAATATCAGTTTTCTAAATTGTTGGAGGGGTAATCAATTTCAGAACAGACTAAGCAATTTTGGCATGATATTGAATTATCTCTAGACTCCATTAAGAGTAAGCACAGCAATTCTTTCCCTCAGAGAGATACCAGACAATCAATCTTAAGCTCTCTTTCCCCACTTTTTAGCACAGTGTTCATGTGACAGTAGGTAGAAGAATGAGGTCATGAAAGTCGACGTTTTTGAAAGAGTTTGTGTGGATTTGTAAAAAAGAATGGGAATTTAAAAAAACAAGTTTGTATTCTCAGTGTGTGATCTTGAGGAAGTAGTTTTCTCTCTCCATCTCTATACAGAGAAGTATTTATATATGCTTTTATTTTGTAATATTCTTTATCTGTGGATTAAAAAGAGTTTTGTATGTTAGTTAAATCTTATAAAAATGACAGTAAAGATGACATTGAAAATACATAATTTTATGCATTCAGTAGAGTAATTATTCAACATTGCATCTGGAATTTAACAGCAACTATGTGCAGACAGATGTGGTTTTGTGTCATTTTGCATGGCAGGGGAGGGGAAAGTGTATGCAACCAAAATCAAATCCTGTAAACAGCAACAGCAGCAACAAAAGAATAAACTGTGGAAAGATAATTGAACAGTTCCAAGCACTTTGTGATGTGAGAATCTTAAAAGCTGGAAAGCAGATATTCATCTCGAATGCTCTCTCTCCTGCTGGTGTTAAAACACCTTGGTGCGGATCTGTCGGGTTTAATTTGCACCACAGGAAATGCCTGTTACTTCATGCATGCTGCTGTAAAAATGTGTTAGCATTTCAATAACAGCACAAAGGATCATTATATTTCCTGCTCTAACAAGACCAGTTTTGATAAAATAAAGTTTTAGCCATTCTTTTCCATCCTTATCTTGCAGCATCATTTTGCACTTAGAGGTGACATCACAACAATGTGATCTGTGGTAGTTTTGTGAGCTCCAGGACCCCGAGCCACTCCTGTGCTGTGGGTTTCTGTAGCAACCTCCGTCAGCAATCTTGTTAGCATTTGGCAGCTAAACTACAATTAAACCGGAAGGAATGAAGTCAAGCATACATCTGTGTAATGCCGGCCAGCATCCTGCCAAAAGCTTCCTCAGCCCTTTAAGTTGATAGAAACCAGTTATTTATCAAGGAAGAGAAATGGTGAAGTTAATTAGAGCCTGGTATCATGAGTCTGCACAGTGACATTCAGAATATCAACGAAGCAAACTATTTTGAATGTCAGACATAATTTTGAAAGCTGATCCCTTGGGGACATCAAGTTCTCTTTAAAGATAACTAGGGGATCTATCATTAAAAAACCTCCTCATTTCATTTTACTGGATAAATTCAATATTTGAGTTGAGATGCAGATTAAAGTCCAAGTTGAAAGTGAAATCTAACTCAAAAAGCACTTTAAGTCCCAGAATTTAATTGCAAATTTGGAGAAGAAACCTGAAGACAAAACCAGCAATCAACTTAGCTGTTTCTTATGGTTGAACAAAACCCCTAACTCCTAACTAACAAACAGGAGAAAAGAATAAGTGGGTCACATCCAAACCTCAGTTCTGGCAGTTTAATTTGTGTAAAAGCTTTATGTGATGTTTTTATCTGATAAATTGTCTCTTTTAATACTTAGACTCTTGTTCTGTACAGACCTAAATCTCTACGGCAAATAAGAAAGTTGGAATGGAAAAAAGTATTTATCTAACCATGTTTGAAAACTACCTTTCACTGTCCTATATTATTCTGATGACAGCTTGAATTTGTCTTTGTTTCTGTCTGTACCTGGGATCATGTTCTAACAAGCTTTGCCAGTGCTTTGTTTCTACTTACAGGAAAACTATAGCAGAAGTTATTGCAATGCCAGAGTGGTTCAGAACAACACTGATTTCCTGAAGGAAATATATATATGTGTGTTTTGAATTTTTAAATCCTTCTCTACTCCCACAACAGTAGAGAAGAGATGTCCTAAGGGGCCTAGAGGGTCTGAGATCACAGAATCCTAGAATGGCCTGAGTTGGAAGGGATCTTGAAGACCTTCTAGTTCCAACCTCTCTGCTGTGGGCAGGAACACCTTCCACTAGACCAGGTTGCTCAGAGCCCCATCCAAGCTGTTCTTGAACGCTTCCAGTGCTGGGGTATCTATAACTTCTCTGGGCAACCTGTGCCAGTGCCTCACCACCCTCACAGGGAAGAATTTCTTCCTAATATCTAATTGAACCCTATTCTTAGTCAGTTTGAAGCCGTTCCCCCTTGTCCTGTCACTCCAGACTCTTGTAAATAGTTTCTCTCCATCTCTCCTGTAGGGTCCCTTCAGTTACTGGAAGGCCACAATTAGGTCACCCCAAAGCCCTTTTTTTTCCAGGCTGAACAATCCCAATTCCCTCAGACTTTCTTCATAGGAGACGAGCTCTTATGTTCATGATCACTGAAAGTTTGTTCACAAGATGGAGTTCACTAGTAGAAAAGAAATTATTGAGATTTTCAGGCAGTTTGTAGGCCAAAAGAGATGCATCGACTGTCAGAAATTATTTTCAGTTCCTTTGTTACAAGTGTTATGTTCAATTTATTGTTGAAGATTTCATATAATGTAAGGTTTTCATAAGAATACTTAAAATGGAGTTGTGTATTCACAGTGATGTATCTCCCCTGCTGTCAGTGAACTCAATATCATCAGGAGGTAGGATGGGTCTTCTGATGTAAACAAAATGTGTTAGACCTTGTAAACCAAATGTTTACTGACATTCACAGCCTTGTTTGAACTTACACAGACTGACTGCTCTGCTCCAACCAATGTAATCACCTAGAAGTTCAGGATCTCAGCAGTTTGAAACAGTCAAGGGGGAATTATAGGATGACTATATAGGATGATTGTGTAAACTCTTCCTGTATACTGTGTTATTTTGGTTAGTCACATTAAAAATAATAGTGATAAAATAATAATATTTACAAAGAAGCACTTACAAGGAAAATGGAGTGTTTGTGTTTTTAGAGGTTAGCTTGCAGTGTAATGTAAGCCAAAATGGAACTGTGACTCTTGTCTGTGCAAAAAGCAAAATTTTTTGAGCTGAAAAACAGTAATGGAAAGAAAGCAAAAAGGGCTTAAACATTGTTTACTTTCCAACTAAAGTTTATTTCTATCTGTTAATGCTGTGAGATGTGAAAATCTCTTCAGTCACAGGTAATGGAGGTAGAAGCCTATAACCACTTCTAAGGTGCGTATTTTAAAGAAAGCCATAAGATACCTCATAGAAAACAAACAAAACCCAGTAGAAACAGTAGAAGGTACTTTCTACATCATCTTCCTAACAGAGACCTTTCTCGTAAACAGTATCTCCAACCATCTATGTTTCCTAAAGGTTTATGAGACTGCCTCAGGAACATAGATGTTCATGCTGTAAGAACCATCTCTGGTTTAACCATTCAGCAGATGAGTTTGCCTTTTTATATAAAAAATTATAATTAGCAGCTCTTAATTACTAATTGTAACCAGACTCATTTGCAGACATTGGTGAGAAGACTGAGAAGGGTTAAAAGTGTCATGACATTATAAGAACTCAAAAGGTCATGAAGGATAATGAACTCTAAGAAATTGTAGAGTCTGTCAATCTGAAGCATCTAACTAAGGCAATGTTGATTGATGGCTTCTTTATGAAGGTGTGACTTCTGCATTTTCTGTGCATAAATATTACCTATGTGTGCAATACTTTGATTATATTCAGCAATAGAAATGTACAAGTCCAGAAAACTCCTTACCTGTGTACTGGTCTATGAAATCAGTGTGACTTCTTTGTGGTGGAAGATGTAGTTTGAAGTACGAAAAGGAAAAGCAAAGTTTGCTTTATACTTGCGATTAAATATGGTTTATACCCCCTGGGAAGAGAACAATAGTAACTGTAAGGAGTGTAATCATGACCTTGTTGAAATGAACAAGGACTGGGATGTAGAGGTTTCTCTTCACAACTGTGGCCTAGGCAATGGGTAGTGCCCTTATCTTCTCCTGCTGAGCTGAAATGTGGCTTTACCATGGATTTGGATGAATTACAAGCTGGTGGAACTGGTCTGTGTAACAAATACCAGTAGCAATTCAGTGAGATTACACAGGCTTCTGGTTAGGTTTGCACAAGCTTTCTGTCTAGAGCTGGGGTTGCTGACTTGAGCCTTAACTTCTTTACTGCTACCATTAATTTTGCTGGCGAATTACAGAGTCTATACTGTCACTTGGGTGTTGTATAATGAAATTTTAACTGAAATTTAACTAAGAAGAGAGATAAGTGAAGTATCTCTGAGACTAAAAGTGACTCTAGTGTTTGAGAATGTTAGAACAGAGTTTTGCTGGTCTCTTGGACCAATAGTTTTCAAAATCACAGAGAAGAACCAAAATCTTTGTGTTCAAATTTTAAATCAAGCGCACATCACAGAAATCACACATATTGACTAAGAAAACACATTAAAGTAATTACAAAGAGTGGTACCAACTTCTTCTGAGATTGAATCATGAGTTTATTTAGGTTGGAAAGGACCTTTGAGATCATTGAGACCAACTTTTGACCTAACACTGTGAAGTCCATCAATAAACCAAGACCCTAAGTGCCACATCTACACGTTTTAAATACCTCCACATTCAGTGACTCAAACACTTCCCTTTAGTAATTAGGCCTGTTCCAATGCTTGTCCACCTTTTCAGTGAGGAAATATTTCCTACTACTCAATCTAAACTTCCTGTGGTTTAGAGGACATTTTATTTTGTCCTATTGCTCGTTGCTTGGGAGAAGAGACTGATTCTGCCCATTCTGCCCTTGTTCCTCTCAGCCTCCCATTCTCCAGGCTAAAGTACCCCAGTTCAAAAGCTAGACTGCTTTTCTGCAATGACATTTTAATAAAACCTTTTAATAGTTTTGGACCAGAACCCATTTTTTCCTTAATAGGAAGGAATGTGTTGCTGATCGATGCTAAGAATCATGGACTTTCTGGTCATGTGGCTAGAGAGGTTTCTTTTCTTCATCATCATGAATTTCTAATTAGTGGGGTGGAGAGTTTCCAATACCCATATTGATGATTAGCCTGACACTGAATACATTCTCCTGTGCATCAAGAGTTTGTACATCACAGGCACTGACTCTCATTCCTTTTAGTCCTAATTATCTGCTCAGATCAGTAGGTTAGTTATGATATTTAACCTGAAGTCAGCACTCCTCTTTTCCTCATCCTTCAGGGATTTCAAAGGTCACTGAAGATCTCTATAGAGTCTGCTATTACTAAAAATACATCTTTCTGTGAGGTGGCAAAGTATGTTCTCTTTAATAAGTAAGCTGTTCAAATGATTTCACATTACTTACAGCACAAAAGCACTTGCATGTGCAGTTACCACATCACTAGTAACCTGTGTAATTTATATTCCTCTGAATCCTTTATAAAATTTCTGCATGGCTCAAATGAGATTTGATCATATATTATTGAACGGAGATTAGCTCTGTTGGTCAGAGCATTGTGCTAATAACACCAAAGTTGTTTGATCCAAGTGTGGGCCATTTGCTTAAGAGTTGGACTTGATGATCCTTGTGGATCCTTTTTAAGTCAGAATGTTCTGTGATTCTGTGATAAATCTGTGATAAATCTGTGATTTAACAAGATTAAACCTGTTGAATACATGTGAGTTCCCTTCTCTGAGTAGAACTAATTTATGAAAAATTAGTTTCTGCTGTTTTGAGATATTTTTCTCCAGCCATTCTGAAATCTAAGTGCCTTCTTATTCATGTTATGGCTTTGTCGGTCAACTAAATGGTCATGACTGTGAGATCACTAAGAATGAACACTGGTAGTCCTTTTAATAATTAGATTAAGTAGAGTTTTCTGGAAGTCAGACATTTGAAAGTAAGACAAATTAATTGATCTATTAGTGTTTCAGGAAGTAAGAAAGAGGGGGAGTGAGTGGAAATAACTACAGTGACTTGGCTGCCAGCTTGCTGGGGAAGCCTCTCCTTCACAAAGAGGCCTCCCTCTGAAAATGGTGCAGCTTTGATAGGGAATTTGTCCTCAGAATTTTTTACACAGAGTTATGCAAACAAGTTCAATTATCGCTAATGAAAGCTGTACCCCCACATGCTGACCTGAAAGGCTTTTTACTGTATAGAATCTCTCTGAAAAGACACTTTGAGGGAGATGAAGTAGAAGTCAAACAGTAAAGTAAATTGAATTAGGGTACGAGAAAGTCTGCTATTTACTTTGTCTGATTGATAGAGGTGAAATTATCTAAATTCACTTAATTGTGAAAGGCCAAGGTCCTTACAAGATAATTTGAGATTTAACCACTTCTTTTTAGTCTGCTAACTTGGCCATGTTTCTCAGCATTGCCTATGTATTTACATAGCTAAGTTAGCTGTTGAACTTAGCTATAACATTGGTTTTACTCATAATGTTTGTGATTGGCAATTAATTTAAAAGGGGAAGATGTTTCACCTATGATCTTGCAAGAACTTTGCATTGGGTAAGTTTGAATTTAGTGTTTGCATATGTGAACAAACTGTGATAACTTCTTTCAAGCTGTTCTGGTTTGATTTACAGTATTTCTCAAATTCAAAATTAAGGAGCCATTTCTTCATCTAGTAGACTTGTAACTTCACTGTTTGAAAAAGGTCTTGGGGGAAGACTTGTTTGATGTGTTTTTTTCTCTTTCCTTATAGTTTACATCAACTGAGAATCTATTTTGTGATTCAAACCTTCTACCAACAAATGTAGCTGGTAGAAATATGTTTCAGATCATGCCTATCTATAACTTCAGAGGTGATTACTTACTGTTGGTCAAAATGCTTTTGAAGGGTTCTTCAAACATCTATAGTAAATATTTTGTTGCTTTATTTTACTTACTAGAAAATAGTACTGTAATTACATTGGATGGCTGTGGATTCAGCTGAACAACCTTTGAAGGATTTTTTTGTACACATCTGCTATAATCCTCTCTAAAATCAATAAAAAATGTACATAAAGATATGAGAATGTGTATGTGTGCACGTGCATACGTAGGTAGCTGTATTTATTTACAAAATAGGAAAGGAAAAAGTCTTGTAGAACCAGTTAGGATTTTCTTTTGCTCTCTTCCCTCAGAAGAAGCTTCAACTTTCCTTGACTTCTGCTAAAATGACAAGAGGAATCCTCTTTTGAAGTTGTAGGTGTTGCATATAGGTAAAGCCTTACAAAATGAAGGCCTTGTTGCCTTTGTAAAATCATGGCTCAGGCCTGTTACTTTGGCTAAGTAGAGAAGGACTGTGGGAAAGAGACACAGCTGAATTAGGGGCAGAAAAACATGCTGCGTGACCATCGCGTGTTCACATCGTGGTGTATGGTGGTTGGTTGAATTATGCTTGTTGTGCTTTAAAACTATGTAAACAGATACCTGGCTAAGTGCTTAAAAAGGCTGGGTTTTTCCAATAAAGTGCTGATGCTTGCCACCATCTTCAGCGCCAGACTTTTGTCCGTCGTCATGCAGGTATCCAAAAGTGGTGTTGGCAGGTTCTACTTATCCTGGAGGATTTCTGGATGGATTGATATTTCCTCATTGACTCTCAATCTGTTGGCAGTTCAGGACTCTTACAGTGGTCTGTGAAGATAGAACTGTAGAGGACGCGTTAGAAACAGGAAAGCATTTAGAAACTCCAGAGAGAAGAATACAAAGCTACACTGGTACAAAGTCTCTGGGTATGCAATGAATAGCTGCTTGATACAAATTCCCTAATGTGTGAGGGTAAAGGGTACATAAATTTTTACTGAGGCAAGCCTTCATTGCTAAGGAAACTATGAAGTCTTTTTTGCTGTTGAGTTGTAGTGAGGATGCTTCTATACCCTGTGGTTTTACAATTTGCTGGGGTAGGCTCTAAAGCATGAAATCTATTAAAATATTAAAAATTATGAATTATTAAATTGAAGTTCATTACAATAAGATAACTCTCTGCTCTGTTTCTACATTAAGATGCAATCAAAACTTAAAAGTTTTCAATGCTTCAGTGTCATTTGAATTAAGTCCCATTTGTCAAAGAAGTCACAATGTCTGTGACTTTTGGGAACTGTAATATTTTGCCATGATTGTTAATCTTTGTTTGGTAGTTTATAGCTGTCTCTGACAAAAGTATTCCAGAAGCCTTTCTGCATGACAATCAGCATGAAGCCTTTTCACTGAAGTGCCAATCAGCTCATTGCTCTTGGGCCTGCATAATTTTGAATGGAAAGCAGATAAATTACTTTACTTTGTGTATTTGTTATTTTGTCTGAACGGAAATAATGAACAATACTTGGCCTGTTTTAATGGGCTGAATAAACCTTTAAAATTATTTCTAAACATGTCAAACACTGGAAGGGTTGGTTGGGGTTTTTTTTGTTTGGCTTTTGTTTTGTTTTTTTTTTTTTCCGCCTTCATTTTTTTATTCCCCCTTCAGGGAAATAATACACTGCCATACATTGCTAAATTTTCAGATGTGTGCCAGTGGTGGTTTCAAACTGAAATTGCACACCTTCACTTATTTTTGATTGCCGTGAATATTTTTTTTGTTTGGAGATAACAGAATGCTTTTTGATGGCAGTACAGATAAACCTTAAAAACATATGATGATTTTGATTTTTCAAAAAAACACCAGTGTCCTGATTTGGCTGGTATAGAGTTGATTTTCTTCCTGGTAGCTGTACAGTGCTTTGTTTAGGATTCAGTATGAGAATGATGTTGATAATACACAGATGTTTTGGCTGTTGCTAAGAAGATTTTTACCCTAAGTCAAGGACTTCATGGTCTGCCAGTGGGCAGGTGCACAAGAAACTGGGAGGGAGCACAGCTGGGACAGCTGATCTGAACTGGCCCAAGGGATATTCTGCAACATAAAATGTCATGCCCAGTATAAAAATGGGGACAGTTGGCCAGGAGGAGCCAGTCCCTGCTGAGAGATGGACTGGGCATGGTCAGCAGGTGGTGAGAAACTGTATTGTGCATCACTTGTCTTTCTTGGGTTTTCTCTTTCTCTCTATCCCCCTCTCCTTTTTTAATACTATTATTATTAGTAGTAGTCGTATCATCATTATTATAATATTTTAATTTGTTTCAAATATTAAACCTTTCTTATCCTTTTTTTTGTCCCATCCAACAAGGGAAGGCAGGGATGTGAGTGAGCAGCTGTGCTACTTAACTGCCAGCTGGAGTTAAATCAGAACACAGAGTTTTTCTTCTCATTTCAGATATGTTACTTCAGTTGCATCCTTAAACTATATTCTTCTGTCAAATATATCACTTTCAAGTTATTTTCAATTTAGCAACACAAGAGAGATGAATAATGGGAGGAGTTTGTTTGCATGTTTCTTCACTTTAAAAGGAAAAGCTTTAAAACATTCAATGGCACTTGAGGTCTCTTTAATACTGAAACTGAAGAATTGTCCAAAAAAAAAAATATATTGTCCATGAAAATGCCCTGTGATATCATTAAATTTAGGAAATACAAATGCAAGCCCTTTTATTTGATTGCTTATAGTGCTTTTATATAGAATTTAACTCAAGAGAGTTTTACGGTTTGCCCTGTGAACATTACTGCTTCTTGTAGAGAAGGACAGGAGTTTTGCACCGTAAGACAGAGATCTATAAAGGTGTGACTGTCTTGGAAATAGTTTTCTGATGGAAATATAAGCTTTTGATTGTGTTTACTTACAGAATCAAAGAAAAATATATTCTCACTTTCTGAATTTTCAACTGTGTACAAAATAATCATAAATAGTAGCAAGGCAGAGAAATGTTAATTGATGACTTTCGTCAAATACTTGCTGCTACACAATATACAATACATTCTGCTACACAATATACAATACATTTGTAACAGCTGTGGGTGTTTAAGAGGCAAAGAAACATTACAGTTAGTGTAACGAATCTCATTGCAGGCTGCACAAGAAGGAAAGGTTTTAATTTGTTTGTTTTAAACATAACTAGGGTTATTGACTTATACCTATGCTCCTTTCTTCATCCTTACAAGTAACACAATGCTTGTCCAGGGAGTCTGGGTAGGATTACTTGTGATAGCACAGAGAAAAAGGGTCACTGACTACAAAGGGTCTGTCTCATACCTGCCACACCGTTTTCATTTAGCAATCATGTGCCTATTCTTCACACGGGCCTCTTATGCCTTCAAGTAGCTGATGGCTATTTTTATCTTTTTCCCTGTCCTCCTGTCTCTCCATTAGGGAATTCTGCTGATCTACTCAAAGGCATTGTTTCCCTCTCTGGTTGTAGTCTGCCTTTTGTTTTCCTGCTCTGAGCATCTTGAAGTTGTATGTAGAGATGTGTCATAATGTATGATGGCCGGGTGATTTTAGTACCATCCGACACCTGTTCTTTGTTCCTTATTTGTGACATTTCTTCTTGTGCTGTCATTCACATGTTCTTAGTTACACATAATTCACATAATTCTTAAAGGTTTTAGTCACAAGTCTCTGCAAACAAGTGCATTTTACTTCTTAGAAAATCTACATGTGAAAAATATTGACAGTTTATCTCAGTGCAGCCATTGTTGAGCTAGCTCATCTGGATTTTTTAATCATGTGAAATGGTTTGCTATGCAGCTTAATGAAAGTTTTGAGATAGGTACAGCATGGGATGTGTATGAGGGCAAAGATCAGTGAATTTCAATTTTTTATTTATGATGGCTGAGGACAAAAAGGATGCCTCTGAAAGCCTTGCTTGTTTGCTTTGCTTCATGCAGCAGCTTCAAATATGACCTAAAAGATGCTGATGATATTAACTTACTCTATCTAGATTGAAGGCTATGTAACAAATTGATGAACAAGAATTCAAAGGTTCACTAGAGACTAATAGTTCATTTTGCATGAAAGTTTTAGTCATAAATGGATCACTTTATTTCTCTGGAGAGTAACTCACAAAAGTATGATATTTTGTAAGCCAAGCTACATGGAGGATCACTTATCTTTACACAAACAGAATGAAAATTTCATTGTTAAAAAGTTCATGTTCATTGGCAGGATTCAAAAGCATTTCCCATGCTCCCCATGTAGGGCTACAGGGTGGGGGAAGAGTGTCTGGAAAACTGCCCAGAGGAAAAGGACCTGGAGTGCTGCTTACAGCTGAACAGGAGCCTGTGTGTGCCCAGGTAGCCAAGAAGGCCAATGGCACCCGGCCTGTATCACCAATAGTGTGGCCAGCAGGACCAGGGCAGTGATTGTCCCCCTGTACTGGGCACTGGTGAGGCCACATCTGTGTTCTGGGCTCCTCCCTGCAAGAAAGACATTGAGGTGCTGGAGCATGTCCAGAGAAGGGAACGGAGCTGGGGAGGGGTCTAGAGGGTAACTCCTATGAGGAGCAGCTGAGGGATCTGGGAGTGTTTAGCCTGGAGCAAAGGAGGCTTGGGGAACCTTCTCACTCTCTATAACTCCCTGAAAGGAGAATGTATCCAGATGGGGTCGGGCTCTTCTCCCAGGCTACTAGTGGTAGGATTAAAGGACACTGCATCTAGCTGTGACAGGGGAGGTTCAGGCTGGACTTTAGGAAGAATTTCTTCACAGAAAGAGTAGTTAAACTTTTGAATGGATTTAATAGTTGCCTAAGGCGGTGTCATGATCTGGTTAACAAGGTGGTGATCAATCCAAGGTTGGATTCAGTGATCTTGGAGGTCTTTTTCAGTCTAAATGATTCAGTATGTCTCTATGTGATTCTGTGTTTTGGTGCTGACAATGGAAGAATTTGTCAGAGAGCTAGAACAGAATCCCATTGGTGGCTGCAGCTCATTGGAGATGTTCCTTACTATGTCCTGGGTAGCAGAGGCCAAGGAGTATGAGGTATGAGTCTAGTGTGGTTGTTATGGTAATGTGTGGATAACATTTATCAGCTGTTGAAGTCCATCCCATAGCATTTAGCATGTAGTTCACTTCAAGTAGTACAATCCCTTCACAATCCTAGCAGAGTTATGGCTGTCTGTCCACTAAGGAATTAAAACTAAAGGCCCAGTTTCAGTTGTCCAGAGGCATTGTGGGTCTGCTTGGACCTTTCCATGCTTTCTAAAATATTGGGTCTTCAAAGTTGCTCAGTGGCTGCATACAAGTTTGTCAAACTCTTATGACTTTCAAATGATAAGTAGACAGCAAAGGAATGATAAGGTGTGGAAAGGTAGAAGCTTCTCAAACAGAAACATTTTACAAGAGTAAGTGACCTACAACATAAGCAGCAATTTAACTCGCACTGAGCAATGCTTTACATTTTGCACCAGGAGATGTCTATTGTGTATCTGCCTGTCTAATCACCATTGCAGCTATCAGATCTGGCTTATCCATCTTTGCTAGGGCATTACCATCTGTATAAATGGGGAATCAAAACAATTTGGCTTTTTCTGGAAGCATACAAAAATCACACCAAAACCAAGGCTGGGTGGTTGAGTTTCAGGATCTGTGCAAACACCTGTTTATGTAGATGCATTTGAGGGCCTGACGTGGCTAAACATAAAAGCCATTTAAACCCCTGTCTACCTGGACTGTCTACCTGGGACAACCATTCCATTATGGTTTTTTTAACTACCTCTGACCTTTGTTGAAGAAGTATGTGTAATGTCCTCTTTATCACTGGGCCTTTTTGTACAGTCAGAATAGCATTCCAAATTGCAAACAGCATGAGAAAAATGAGAGTTTCATTCCAAGGGCTTGTGTCCCTTTTTTTTTGAGTGCTAGGCAAGGCCAGTTGCTACCACTTTTTCCCAAAGATAAAGAGGATCCTTTCTAAACTACAAAGGCAATGACGAAAGTAATGACTGCTTGAGAAACCTTCCTGCCCTCTTCAGTATGCAGAAGAATTGATTTCTCTGCTTGCAATATTCAGTGTGAATATTAAATTCAACAGAGAAAAGAGCAGAGTCCTGCCCATGGAATGGAATAACCCCTGGCAGTGGTACAGGCTGGGGACTGACATGAGGGGAAGGAACATCTCTGTGGAAGGCCCTGGGATGATGGCAAGCTGAACAGAAGCCTGCAGTGTGGCTTGGCAGCAATGAAGGCCAAGAGCATCCGGAGCTCTATTAACAGCAGCACAGCCAGTAGACTGAGGGAAGTAATTATCCCTCTTTACTCTGTGCTCATCAGATTGCATGGAGACCACATTGCCCTGCTTTGGGCCATCCAGCACAAGAAACACATATACAGATCATCCAGCTGAGCAGAAGGTAGCCAAGCTAGTCATGCTGGAGTATTTTCCCTGGGAGAAGAGGCTCAGGGATCTGAGCTTGTTCAGCCTGGAGAAAGACTCAAAAGCCTCCTTCCTGTACCTACAAAGAGGTTATTAAGAAGACAGAACTGGCTTTTCACATCAGTACATGGTGGGAAAATGTCTCACAATGGGCTTAAACTGAAACAAAAGGGTTTCAGTCTGGGTACAAGAAAACTTCTTATACATGAGGACAGGCAAGCAGCAGAGTAGGTTGTCCAGAGAGGTTTTGCAGTTTCTGTCCTTGGAGGATTTTGGGACTAGACTAGATAAACCCTTGGAAACCTTGTCTGAGCTCAGAGCTGACCTTGATTTGATCCAGAGGTTGGACAATAGACCTCCTGTAATCCTTTTCAATCTGAATTATCTTAGAATCCTTCAAAAATATCCAGTGAGTTAATACCCTTGCTTATCCAGTTCTGGCGAGTTGTGTGCATTTCTGTTGGGGAAATATTTCCATTTCTGTAATTTTAACTTACTTATTAAACCAATGGAATGTTCCAATATGGATAAATTTTTATTACTCTGCCAACTTTCCTCCTTCATTGAAGTAGCAAAAGTGAAGGGAAATTACACTAGTTAGACCACTGCCTCAGCACATTTTACCACTGTGAAATAGGAGCAGATCTATAGAGGATGCAGGTGGTGGTAAGGATCTGACATAATTCTATACTGATTTCAGGGATTTTAATTTACATTTGGTTTAGTATGACCCTGTGGACTGCATGTCCTTCATTTGACATGGATGAGTTTCTGGTACAGTTTCATCTGGAAGTTATACAGTTTGTGTGCTCAAAGAGAACACCACAATGTGAACAGAAATGTTAGAAGCTGGGATGATCAGGTGGTTCCTTCCAAAAGTACACTCCTGACCCAAACTAATATATTAGTAATAATAATAATAATAACTCATAGTTATTCTTATGTTTTGAACACCCACTTCAGAAAATAATAAAATAGATTGATGGTAATATTTCATAAATACCTTGTCAGAAACTGGCATTTCAAATACAAAACAATAAAGAAATGTTGTATGATACTGAGAATGTTCATGCTCAAAGGCTTAGATGTCCTAGTGGATCACATTAGTGCTGTAATCTTAAAAGAGGTACAACAGTCAATTCTTAAAGGAACATGGTCCAGTAGTTACTACAAAGCACAGTTATTTTTATTGCATCCTTGTTCTAGATTCTCAGCATAACTCACAAAATCAGAACTCTTAGGATTTACTCTGGATTTGGCCAGCATAAGCCTTGATGTAAACTGTGTATTGCAGCAAGCTTACTCTGAAGATAAAATCTAGGATGGATGACATTTCTCCGCTGTAGGAAAGACAGCCTTAATGGATTACCTTTGCTCCTCAAAGTTAAATTCCTTTGGACGATAAGTAATTGCATTGGTAACTAGCACTTCTCTGAGCCATTGCAGTGCATATCCATCATTCCTACTGGTGAGTTACACTTCTGAGTGCATATAGCTGAGAAGGTCAAATGCTGTTGGAACTGCTTTGCCCAGCTGGATTAATAGGAACCCCTCTCTCATATATCAAGGGTCAGGACATGAGGTACAAATCTTCTACTGGGACATGATGAGGAATTACAAATATTTCTCATACAGCAAAACAAACCAGAACAAACTAAAAGAGATAATATATTCAAGGCAGTGAATGTCACACAGTACCACACTAGCTTTGTAAATTCTTATCAGATTGAAATATTTTAAAAGGAATAGCCTTTCCGGAATGAAACCTTCTTTTATTCAGGAGATGTAACCGTTGTTAAAGAAACCCAAATGTAAAGCCTTTCCTAATCACTGTAGAGCAATTACACCTTAGTTTTGAGTGATCAGTGGAAATTTCTCTGTTGCCATTTAGTTTTAATCAGAGCACAGTCATATAAAAATGTTAATTATAATGTAGATTTCTACTCAACTTTCTATCTTGCTTAGAAGGAAAAATGCATCAAAAATGCAATAAAAATAGTGGCACGGATAAATGAACAGGTTGATGGAAAAAAACATTATCATTTATTTGAATGATGAGTATTCCTGTTCTGAAAGCATCTTTGCTGAAGGCAAAGCTTTTAATATAGTTAAATTTACCTTCCAAGCACAGAAGAAAACTGTTCTCTGGAGAAAATGAAGCTGTCTGAAATGTATTTAGGCATGATGAAATAAACATAATGGACCTATTGTGGCACGTTAGAGCTCCTGATGATGTGCATCTATTCTGACGTACTTTACTTCAGGCTGGTGAAAGTATTGATGACATGATGTGAAGCAACACAGGATTCTGATTGCAGTGGATTTACATTATCTAAAGATCAGGCCCAGATAGTAGCACACCAAGAATGTCTTCAAGAAACATGATGCTGGACGTGGATAAGAGGTCAACAGCCTAGGAAACTGCATTTCATTTACATAATGATCACAGTGCCCATACAGTGAGCCTGTGACTTTGCCTGGCTGCAGCATCAGCTAAAGGGCTTCCTTCCTCTGTTTCCTGCTTTTGCCCCATTTGGCTCCTCTGTTGTGCTGACATAACTATGGTAAGAAGCAAGTTTGGGGACAAATGCTTTTGAAAATGAAGAAGGAAATAGTGGGGTTTCTTTCCCCCTTTTGTGGATCGGTGTTTGATCTGACATTTGCAACAGAGCTGCCCAGTGACTCTGCTACTCTCCACCAGTGGGAGAGTGTGCTCTGCCCCAGCTGTGGTGGGAGGAAGGGATGGGACCAGTAACTCCACTGAGCCCTTGCTAGTGTTGAAACTTGCCTTCAGACATGCTTGTGTTTTTTTCCCCTTCTCACCAATATTTTAAGGAATAATTGCTTCTATTAGTGGCATACACTTACAAGCACACGTAAACAGAGTTTGGTGTTTTACCAAGGCATTTACATGATACCAGATCCTGAAACCCTTACCCAGGGACAATTATTTTTGAGGAAATTCTGCTTGAATCAGAATGATTCTGCCATTATTGACATGTATTCCACTGACATGTATCAAACATAAAATAACTATTCAGAAAGTCGATAGCACACTATGGTTTGTGTGGGTTTTGTTCAACTAATTAGTCTCTTCCTGAAGTCATGTGACTATTCTTTTCCATTCAGCTCTCCAAAATATTTTTGTTTCTGTTGTCTGATGAACACTATTCAAGGGGTGCTGGTGGTACAGGTTTGTACCTGAGAGAAGGAACATGAGTTTGTACTGTTAGCTATCTTTATCATGACTTCTATCACAAGGATGAATCTCATGTTTTCCTTGTTTCTTGTGGCTCATTGTCTTGGAGTTTCTAAATAATTCAAAGTTATGTGCTGAAACTGCCTTCCTGTTAATGTATTGGGGCAAACAGTGTAATTGATTTTAAGCTTGATACATTTCTGAACAGAGCTACATGACCTGGTTGCCTTCCAGAGCATGAGACTGGGTCTGATTACCAGTGAAATTTCTTGTTCTGGGACTCAAAAGGGAACCTTGCAGAACTTTCATGTACCTGGTAGCAAAGAGACAGTGCTATGGGCTCTGCAGGCAATAGTCAGCTCTTCTTATGCACAGAGTGATGGCAGATAGAGGCATTAATGTTAATTTCATTGATATAATTTTAATATCATTTCTGTTTCTGGAAGTCCCAGCTTCTGGAATCAGAAAACTAAATGTCACTTTTCTGAACTATGGGGGGTGTATATACATATATAAATTCATATAATATAAAGTGCTGGATAAGTCTTTGCAGTGGCTGTTATGTCAATCCTTTAGTGGAATCTAATTGTGTTCCCAGACTGATATGTTAAAGATGAGTGACACTCTTACTCAAAATCAAGGAATCCCTTTGATGTCACTATGATTTTTTGCCTTTTCTTTTTATACACTTTTATGTATTTTCAGTATTCTTAGCATATGTACTTGTAATTCTTTAAGCCTGATATCTTAACATAGTCCTGGCCTTCTGCTAAGCCAGAAGACCAAACGTTCTAAAGGCCTCACAGCTGGAGGCCAGAAAGCCTTATGCTGTCTTGAGAAACCAAGGTTCTCCCTAGAACACATTCTGTAAACTAAGATTAAGCCCACCTGGGGACGAATACTTTAAAATAGGGAGATGTCACATCATTCATTTAAGCCTCTCATTGGAGAATCTTTGTCAGATATGCTAATTTTCAAGGTTTATAAAATTGTATACGTGACATACTGTATGTGTGCATTTCGGCATATTCCACCTTGACAAACTGTTGCACCATAAAGATCCTTATTAAATACCAGTGGAAAACCCCTTTTATCCCTTAACTGTATCTGACTCTTCCAGGGAAAAGGCATCACCTTACAATGGAATTAAGATGTGAATGATTTAGATTTTTCTGTGTCATGACTGAATAAACTGTGACCTTAAGTATTTATAAAAGTAGGTGAGCTCTGTTCTGACAGTCTGCTCACTTTCTACTCTGTGGTGCGTGGTCCTTGTCTGTGCAATAATGAGGGCCTAGAAATAAAACAACACACTTTTGAGATAATATTAGTATAGGAGATAATATAAAAGCTGGTCTTTATTGGAAGCCTCCAGGAACAGATATGGAAAAACGCCCAAAATGCCCCCCCGGGCATGGGATGAATACAGTTTTGCAAGTTTATCAAATTAGCATAACTGACAAAAATCCGGAATTAGAGACATAAATGGTGAGGTAATTCCACCCCGGTTCAACCCTTTTCTAAATCCTCCCCTCTTACATAGGAACTAAACTTTGTTAATGAAAATGTGTTTTGGAGAGCTGGTTTCAACCTTGGCTCCCAGGAAAAACCAAGGTAGGATAGGGGCCTTGAACCCCCAGCTTGGAGCCTCTGGAATGTGTTTTGTCTTTCTGCCTGTCAGGGTAGGGTAAAGTACTAGAGTTAACTAGGAACTATATAACTACACAACAATAGAGCTAGAATATATATAGGAAGGAAATATAAAAGCAAAAATCATTCTGGCATCAGGTTAGTCATACGTCCATGGTGCCTTTGGAAACACCAGGTTCAAGAGGCGTTCAGGCAGTAGGAGCTGCCAGGGATGATGTGGCTATTAGAACTGGTGCACAAATATCCAGGTCATTCAGATTTGCATTTCCCCAGCATATAATGTGGAAAGAGTAGTTATCAGATTATATGTACATGAATACTTTTGTTTAAAGTTGCAGGAACATTTGGAAATGATTTGTCTTAAATANAGGGCTTGATTGATGGGGACTGGCCACAGCTCAGTCGACCCAACGGGAGGGGACTCCACTACAAATAATTACATTAGACTGTAGACTCTTGCGTCAATGAGTTCAGATTGTGTTGAATGCCGGGTGTCTATTAGTGAGGTATTTCCTTAAGCCTAGTCAACAACAGTGTCAGTGACAAATTCTGTCTGTGTATGAATGGTGTGACAGGATTTAGACAGTTTCTTAAGAATAATTGTTTCAAATGTTTGGAGGAGAGTGAATACAGATTGACTTCCTCTTTTACTTTTATACTTGAGCTTCTCACATTAGTAAAAGGTCAAGATACTAATTTGTGATGCATGCAGTTGATTTAATACTGATTGCTCAAATACTGTGAGGATATGCACGGCTTTTCCCCAGGGGTCATGTTCTTTGCTTTGAAAATGAATGTTTGCTCTAATTTCATAATACGCTATTCAATGGAAAGGACTACATCTGTGCATTACAAGGCAGAGGGGAAAGTTGAGTTTTCATTGTTATGAGGATGGCTAGAAAATATGGAATTTTGTCTAACATGGTAGTTTCATACCCAAACCATTCTATCTAAAATAAATAACCCACTGAATTTATTTGCCTTTACTAGGATTTATATTTTATCTATTTGTCATGTTTGAGTCTCCTCTAGCATGTTCTTGGGAAAAAAAATAGGTTTTTACATGTTAATATTTTCTTTTTCTCTTTTTGTCCTCAGAGTCTTTGGAAAAATCTGGTGCCACTTCATTTGTTCCTGTGAAAAGTTGTATTTTAAGTGCATGATAGGTTGATTTCGTCTTTTCTTTACCTCTTTTCAAACCAGCAGAATAATTTTGAGGCTGAAGTTGAAATATATTCTGAGTCTGACTCTTTATGTTCAAAGATCTGAAAATCATATCTTTTTCAAATAAATGGTTCACATGTGTTGTAGCATGGAGGCACCTCCAATCAATTTTAACTCTTCAGAATATATCTACCACACAGCTGGCAACCTACCATAAGAGTGAAACTCCAAACTTCTCATACAGAGGAATCATACAGGATAATTTGTGTACCATTTCACAGTAAAATAAATTTAAAGAATTAAATTTTACTGTAAATTTTCTTACTCATTTTAATACTTTGTAAAGTGGATTGTTGAAACATATAATGCATCAGACATTTTACATCATTAATAATTTTCAATGCCTTAATTGGGAAAAAGAACTCAAGTCTGATGTGATTCTGAAGTGTGGTTACATAAAAATTGTTTTCAATTTTTATGCTATTTCAATCATTTGTCCAGGATGATAAAGACAGGAATGGTGGAGAGGTTATCCTTGAAGGTGGTTTAACTAAGCAATTTGGAATGGAGCTTGATTTATAGGGTGGCTCTCCTGGCTGATTTTTTTTTTTTTTTTTTTTTTTTTTTTTTTTTTT
>VZTH01001009.1:27815-43941 GCA_013397815.1 Aleadryas rufinucha | reverse complement strand
GGGGGGGGGGAACTGGGGAGGGCATACAAGAATGGGGGAACTGGGATAGGGGTACAGGGATGGGAGAACCAGGATGGGGAACCGGGATAGGAGTATGGGATGGGGGAACTGGGATGGGGGTATGAGTACGGGGGAACTGGGATGGGGGTACCATTATGGGGTGAGTACCAGGATGAAGGAGGACCAGGGTGGAGGAAGTACTGGTATGCAAGTGCTCTGGGATGCAGGAACACTGGGATACGGTCTGGAATGGAGGGACTGGAGTGTGTGTGCTGAGATGGGAGTTCTGGAATGGGGTGAGTACCAGGATGAATGAGCACCAAGACAGGGAAAGGGATTGGGATGCTAATGCACTGTGATGCAGGAACTCTAGGATGGGGGGGGATTACAGGACTCCAGGATGTGGAGCATCAGGATGGGGAGGCTGCTGGGATGCAGGAAAATGTGGGTGGGGGAGCACTAAGCCGGAGCAGCAGGAGGCACAAGCCCACTTACAATCCACCTATTGCAGAGACTGCAGATGGAATCGGTGGTGCAGGACACGGGGATGGGCTTTGTGGGGTGTGCTGTGGTGTCAGGGACCCGGTGATGGCCGTGTGGTGCCCAGCTGCCCCTGTGTGCTGTGAGGTACCAAAGGCTCTGCTCAGAGGGCAGCAGATACCAAATACACTGATCTGACAGCTTTTTCTTGTCTCTCATGGGTCCTGTGTCTCCATTCATGAGGAAGGCACCTCTCCTCCTCTGCCCACCCATGCACAGAGCACTCGCCACAGCTGGACTGAGTTTGCCCAGGAGAACCTGCAGGATGAAGGTTGTCCTGGATGGGGTATTTGTAGGGGGTATGCTGAGAGTAAAGTCTAATTTTTAGGGAGCAATCATCTGTTTTGGCCCTTCACAGGGATTGCAGCACCACAGGCCCTTGGGGAGCAAGTTGTTTGCTTCCAGCTCTGCTGTTTAATAGGTAATGGGTAAAATCCTCCCTTGGAGCTGTTGAGCCACTGTTAGAGCAGGAACTGACAGAATCAAAGAATCCCTGAATGGTTTGGGTTGGAAAAGAGCTCCAAAGACACCTAGTTCCACCCCCTGTCATGAGCAGGGACACCTTCCACTAGCCCAGGTTGCTCCAAGCCCCGTCCAGCCTGGCCTTGGACACTCCCAGGGATCCAGGGGCAACCAGATCCAGGGGCTGCTCTGGAAAATCCATTCCGGAGCCTCCCCACCCTCACAGACAGGAATTCCTTCCCAATATCCCATCTAACCCTGCCCTCCAACACTGGGAAGCCGTTGCCTGTGTCCTGTCCCTCCATGCCTTGGCCCAAGTCCCTCTGCAGCTCTCCTGGAGCCCCTTTAGGCACTGCCAGGGGCTCTCAGCTCTCCCTGGAGCCTTCTCTTGTGCAGCTGAACACCCGC
This sequence comes from Aleadryas rufinucha, assembly GCA_013397815.1. Lineage (NCBI taxonomy): Eukaryota > Metazoa > Chordata > Aves > Passeriformes > Aleadryas > Aleadryas rufinucha. The sequence continues at coordinate 42,531 of VZTH01001009.1, read as the reverse complement.
AGCTGTCCCAGGCTGGCTGCAGAGCAGAGGGGCTCCAGGCCTCGAGGCTGAGTGGTTTGAGCTGCCTGTTCTGAATTCCTGAAGGACATACTCACTCAAGATCATTCAAAGACCACTCAGTTCAATGCTGTAGTTAATGGCAACCGCTTCTGATGGCGTTGGTTTGCTTGCAGCGTTTTTTTTCTCCTGTCTAGAATGTGCGTCAAATATGATCTCACAGATATGTCAATTCCACATTTAGTGGCATTTTTGATCCCATCTTCTCATGGACAAACTCGTGGAGAAGCAGGATTTTTAGCTTAAAATAAAATATGCTTTCTGCCACTCTATTCCCTACTCAGTTTTAAGCACCTGAGTGCTGAACCTTGTTTATTCCTATTTTTCCCCTTCCTGTTTTTCTATCTACCTAACTCACAGGGCAGGGTGAACTTCAAAACTTGGGCTTTGGGCTTGATGTAAAACGTTTGGAACCAACAGTGCAGTAGTGCTTTTGTTAACACAGCCAGGGGGTCCGGGCTTGTGGGATGTGAAAGGATTCAGCTGACTAGGAGTATCTCAAATCCTAAAGCTTGGTGAGGTCAAAGGGGCAGGGAGCTCCCTGGCAGGCATCCAGCAGGGGAGGTTCACAGGCTGCAGGAGTTCCAATCCCCTCCCGGGTCTCCGCAGGGAGAGGCTCCTTCCTGACAAAGCAGGAGTTTGCTCCTCTCCACCAAATCTTGTCCTCAAAGTAGAGGCTGGGCATCTCCCAAGGAGGGTTCCTGCCCCACCCAAGGCTGCAGGTTGGAGTTGGGATGTACAGCAGAGACCTCTTCCCTCCCTCCTTTCAGGAAGGCCACGTGGTGGAAGGTGGGGGAAAAACAAGGGGGATGCAACAGGTGAGGGCAGAGAGGGAAAGTGAACCTTGGTGTGGATTGAGGATTTCCAATGTTTCCTTGGTTTGTGCTGTGCCCAGACATCTGGTTTGGGCTTCTATAGTTTGATTTTGGTTTAGAAACTGAGGTATTTCAGAGATCTCCCTAAGATCTCCCCCTCCAGTGGAGGTCCTGGAGGTCCTGTGTCATCCCTGTGCCCAGTCAGAGGTCTCAGGGTGTCTCACATGGCACAAAACATCAGTGTTTGGGTAACTAAGCAGAGCCCTTTCCGTTTGTGGTGCTGGTGCCATTTTGGATACAAACCAGCATCCCCAGGACTCACATTGGAACAGCAAATGCCATTCTGCAGCACAGGAATGTTTGGGTTTGTGCTCAACCAAAGAGCAAGTCAATACAGGGGCATTCCACCAGACTTAACTCTGACTGGGAGGAAAAGGTTTATACACAAGACAGACCAAAAAACTCTCTTTTTTTTTGGTTTTGGGGTTTTTTTGCTTGCTTTTTTTTCACCAAAATGAGATTTCTCTCCCCGCTCTTCCAAATCCACGGGAAAAATATCCTGATGTCCATACTGCATGTGACTGCTGCCAGACAGAGGATGGGGATGGGAGTGATGGGAACAACATCTGTATGGGAAAAGTGTTCCAGGTAGGAATATGGTACTGGAATATGGCAGGAATGTGGTTACTGCGTGGCTGGGGATGCTGAGGGTTATGGTCTCCAAGAATCAGAGAATCCCAGAATGGTTTGGGTTGGAAGGCACCCTAAAGCTCACCTTGTTCCACCCCCTGCCAAGGACAGGGGCACCTTCCACTATCCCGGGTTGCTCCAGGCCCCATCCAGCCTGGCCTTGCAGAGATACAGCCCAACGGTCTAGGAAAAATGGTCTAATAAATTGTGTTTCAGCAGTGTCAGGAATAAGGACAACTCTTGTTTTAATTTAAAAAAAAATTGTTTATTAAAAAAAAAAATAAATTGGAAAAATAACAGAGTCCGACTNAAAAATAACAGAGTCCAAAATCTTAAATTAAAATAATAGAAAAACCCAAGATTGGAGGATTCGAGATCCTTGAAACCAAACTGGCTATGTGTCCACGGCAGAAATCTTCAGCGCTGGGTTAACTTCAGCTAATCTGAGACAAAATTCTCTTAAAATAAAATAAAAGGTCTCTGGACAGAGATAGGCCCTTCCCCTCCCCCACTTACCCAGCCCCAGGGGACCAGATGATGTGTCTCATTGCTTGCCAGGAGGAAAAGGGCGTGTCCGTGTAGGGGGCCTGCCCTTTATACCCCCTTGGCCCTTCCCAGAATTCCCCACTGTCCAGCCCCATAGCCCAGTTCGATTGGTGGGTTCTGAGGTACATCAAAAGTTTCTTTCACCCATCGGGCATTTGCTGGGGAGGGACATGGATTTTACAGAAAGCATGGAACTTCCATAATTAAAAGGTATTTAACAATTAACTATCTTAACAACTTTAATACTTACTATCTTGGTCATAAGATGATTTTTATATGCAAAAGCCAATCACCTAATTTTCATACACGACAAGCAGCATTCGTGGAGAAATGTGGCTCCAGGTCAGCTTTCTGAACACGCAGGTGAGCACACCAGGAATTGTGTTTCTGCTGGGTGTCCTCGGGTCAGACGCTGAACGGGAACAACCTCTGTGAGCAAACACATCCAAGGCTGGAACAAGCTGAGTGCTGCAAGTGAGGGGAACAAAACCAGCTCCTCTGAGTGCTTACTCAGGACCTGACTCAGGTGTCTCTGAGGCTTGGCTGCTGCCAGCAAAGGCTCAGATGCGGGAAAAGGGCTGGAAGAGGAGGCTGCTGGTGTATCAGGGTCACGGTACTGAGAACCTGTTCTTGTCAACGTCGATACAAGGATTCCTAGAATTTATTCTCTGTGTGACAAACTGTGGCACAAAACCTGCAGAAAGCCAAGAAAATATCGGCTGCTACAGCTGATGGCTCAGAGGCAGAAATGCAGCTCTGTTTGACTGTGCTTTATGTAAACTTTGCTGCCACGTTTCACCTGCCAGGAACTGCAGTAGGGGCCCGGGGCGGTTTCAAAGGGTGATGCCTGCTTGGTTCAAAGCTGGAGGTGCCCTTGGATGGGGTGTGGGATGTGGTGCTGCTGGGGCAGGAGAGGCAGCCAGTTCCTTTCTCTAGTCTCAGACAGGTTGTGGTGTTAAGAGGAGGGAAGGGGGTGGGGAAGGATGGGGCTGTGGGTCTGAAGGACGTGTGCTCGACACGGAGTTAGTGAGTCCAGTGGAGGTATTGTTCTCCCAGTGACAGGAAGGGCTTCTGCAGCTCTGAGGATTTTTATATTCCCATTTTTATGGGGAGCAACACCAGAGGATCAGAGAATCTCAGAATGATTTGGGTTGGGAGGGACCTTAAAGCCCATCCAGTCCCACCCCTGCCATGGGCAGGAGCACCTTCCACTATCCCAGGCTGCTCCAAGCCCCTTCCAACCCGGCCTTGGACACTTTCAGGGATCCAGGGGCAGCCACAGCTGCTCTGGGCACCCTGTGCCAGGGCCTGCCCACCCTCACAGCCAGTAATTCCTTCCTGTATATTTTCCCTTACATTATGTGGATCCTTCCTATATTTCTTCATAGTATATTCCCATATATTACATGGATGTGGTGTACCAGCTCCTCTGCCATGCCCTTTGACCCCACAGGAGTCAGGCAGCAGAAGGCAAAGACACAGAGAAACTACAATTTAATGCTGAAAATGGGAAACAGAAACCTCCTTACATATGTTGGAAATATCTTAGCTGCTTGTGGCCATTATATGTGTCATCTGGTCTTAGGGCTTGCAGCACTGTGAGGGGTCACAGAATTCCAGTCTGGAAGAGACCCCAAGGAACATGTGGTCCAAACTTTCTTGGCAAAAGAAACATTCATTCATACAACCCCAAATCTATTAAAACCCAAAACTTCCCTGGCAGTGTCCAAGGCCAGGTTGGACAGGACTTGGAGCAACCTGGTCTAGTGAAAGGTGTCTTGCCCATGGCAGGGGATAGGACTAGAGGACCTTTAAGGTCCTTTCTAACATAAACCAGTCTGGGGTTCTATTTTTTTTTTGTTTAATAGAATTTTTTTCATTTTTCATGTGTGTTTTCTCCCCAGTCCCTCCAGTGGGACAGTGCCCTTGCAGGGTGGTCACAGCCCCGCCACCAACAGGGGTGCCACCAGGTTTGACACTTCCCTTTGCATCCGAGCACGCCCAAATAATTTATCCAGGATTTCCGAGGCGATGTTTGCAGGTGGATCTTTCCCAAGGTGAGCAGGAACAAGCTTGCTGAGTCAAGGCCAGGAGGGACGGTCTCCTCTGATGTCTTCTCTCCCACAGCCCACAGAGCCCCACCCTGTAATCCCCAAACAATGCCCACCGATTCACTAAAGCCCCAGCACACTGGTTTAGAAGCCTCTATTAAATGCATCCAAAAATAAAAGAAACAACTTGATTAAAGACTCCAGATGATGAGGAATCCACCACAGCCACAGGTCCCACACCCTTAATTTCCTTTGCTCTTAAATGCCTGCAACTAAATTTGTCCATCTTTCATGTCCTGCCATGCAGACCTGTATTTCTTGATAATTCCTTGTTCCATTAAAATTGGTGTGTCCTGGAGAGAACAAATAGAGGATTTATTCAGGGCTGCTTTTGCAGCAAAGTTCATTCCTTTCTGAAGTCAAATCCCTCTTAGGAGATCACACCTTACTTGGGAGAGGGGACCAGGTTTTTTTGTTCTTTAAAACTGAAGAAAATAATTTCCCATCATCACGCCTTGCANTCTTAAATTAAAATAATAGAAAAACCCAAGATTGGAGGATTCGAGATCCTTGAAACCAAACTGGCTCTGTGCCCACAGCAGGAATANTGCAAGTGAGGGGAACAAAACCAGCTCCTCTGAGTGCTTACTCAGGACCTGACTCAGGTGTCTCTGAGGCTTGGCTGCTGCCAGCAAAGGCTCAGATGTGGGAAAAGCGCTGGAAGAGGAGGCTGCTGGTGTATCAGGGTCACAGTACTGAGAACCTGTTCTCGTCAATATCGATACAAGGATTCCTAGAATTTATTCTCTGTGTGACAAACTGTGGCACAAAACCTGCAGAAAGCCAAGAAAATATCGGCTGCTACAGCTGATGGCTCAGAGGCAGAAATGCAGCTCTGTTTGACTGTGCTTTATGTAAACTTTGCTGCCACGTTTCACCTGCCAGGAACTGCAGTAGGGGCCCGGGGCGGTTTCAAAGGGTGATGCCTGCTTGGTTCAAAGCTGGAGGTGCCCTTGGATGGGGTGTGGGATGTGGTGCTGCTGGGGCAGGAGAGGCAGCCAGTTCCTTTCTCTAGTCTCAGACAGGTTGTGGTGTTAAGAGGAGGGAAGGGGGTGGGGAAGGATGGGGCTGTGGGTCTGAAGGACGTGTGCTCGACACGGAGTTAGTGAGTCCAGTGGAGGTATTGTTCTCCCAGTGACAGGAAGGGCTTCTGCAGCTCTGAGGATTTTTATATTCCCATTTTTATGGGGAGCAACACCAGAGGATCAGAGAATCTCAGAATGATTTGGGTTGGGAGGGACCTTAAAGCCCATCCAGTCCCACCCCTGCCATGGGCAGGAGCACCTTCCACTATCCCAGGCTGCTCCAAGCCCCTTCCAACCCGGCCTTGGACACTTTCAGGGATCCAGGGGCAGCCACAGCTGCTCTGGGCACCCTGTGCCAGGGCCTGCCCACCCTCACAGCCAGTAATTCCTTCCTGTATATTTTCCCTTACATTATGTGGATCCTTCCTATATTTCTTCATAGTATATTCCCATATATTACATGGATGTGGTGTACCAGCTCCTCTGCCATGCCCTTTGACCCCACAGGAGTCAGGCAGCAGAAGGCAAAGACACAGAGAAACTACAATTTAATGCTGAAAATGGGAAACAGAAACCTCCTTACATATGTTGGAAATATCTTAGCTGCTTGTGGCCATTATATGTGTCATCTGGTCTTAGGGCTTGCAGCACTGTGAGGGGTCACAGAATTCCAGTCTGGAAGAGACCCCAAGGAACATGTGGTCCAAACTTTCTTGGCAAAAGAAACATTCATTCATACAACCCCAAATCTATTAAAACCCAAAACTTCCCTGGCAGTGTCCAAGGCCAGGTTGGACAGGACTTGGAGCAACCTGGTCTAGTGAAAGGTGTCTTGCCCATGGCAGGGGATAGGACTAGAGGACCTTTAAGGTCCTTTCTAACATAAACCAGTCTGGGGTTCTATTTTTTTTTTGTTTAATAGAATTTTTTTCATTTTTCATGTGTGTTTTCTCCCCAGTCCCTCCAGTGGGACAGTGCCCTTGCAGGGTGGTCACAGCCCCGCCACCAACAGGGGTGCCACCAGGTTTGACACTTCCCTTTGCATCCGAGCACGCCCAAATAATTTATCCAGGATTTCCGAGGCGATGTTTGCAGGTGGATCTTTCCCAAGGTGAGCAGGAACAAGCTTGCTGAGTCAAGGCCAGGAGGGACGGTCTCCTCTGATGTCTTCTCTCCCACAGCCCACAGAGCCCCACCCTGTAATCCCCAAACAATGCCCACCGATTCACTAAAGCCCCAGCACACTGGTTTAGAAGCCTCTATTAAATGCATCCAAAAATAAAAGAAACAACTTGATTAAAGACTCCAGATGATGAGGAATCCACCACAGCCACAGGTCCCACACCCTTAATTTCCTTTGCTCTTAAATGCCTGCAACTAAATTTGTCCATCTTTCATGTCCTGCCATGCAGACCTGTATTTCTTGATAATTCCTTGTTCCATTAAAATTGGTGTGTCCTGGAGAGAACAAATAGAGGATTTATTCAGGGCTGGTTTTGCAGCGAAGTTCATTCCTTTCTGAAGTCAAATCCCTCTTAGGAGAGCACACCTTACTTGGGAGAGGGGACCAGGTTTTTTTGTTCTTTAAAACTGAAGAAAATAATTTCCCATCATCACGCCTTGCAAATATCGTGGATTTTCTCAGCTCCAGGACCTGGATGGATGATGGAATGAAGGTTTGAGTCTGCTATTGCTCTAAACTGTCTGCCCTCCAGCCCCTGTGAACGAAGCCCAGCTGGGGAATATGGGATTATTATACAGAAATTAAACATTATCTGCTGGAAAAATGTATTATCTGGAATCCAAAAGCAGGCCTTTCATGAAAAGCAGTTTCTCTCTGTGGAGCGCACTTAATTGTGCTGCTAGTACTTTTTAATTAGTATAATTTAGAAATTGAGTTAAATTAGACATTTCATTTCAGCAGCAGAAGAAGGGACACTGGAATATCTGCTGACTGAAGGGCTGTGTATGTTCACTCCTGGTCTAGCTCCAAAGACCTGCTAATAATTATTCATAGGAGCAAAGCTAAGCAGAGATGAACTCAGCATCTTCCCAGGTTTTACTGTCACTTCTGAAACAAAGGAAATTTCCTCACTCAATACAGGGAGGAAACCATCTCCCTGTGTCCTATCCCTGGGGAAAAACAGTCCTGCTACACAGGAAAGCCATGGTGGTGTGGAATCATCCCTGCCTGGGGGTCCCTAGCTGGGGTAGAGCACAGTCATACTATAGTGACATATTAGAAATGCAAGATTATCTTGTGGAGAAAGCTCTGAAAAAAAGCCTGCCTCTTTTTTTTTTTATAGCATTTGAAGGATTCTTTAGGAAAAATCATGGAAAATCTGAGAGCCATTAGCAAATCTGTGGGCAGTGCCAGGGACAAACCTTTTAGCAGGGCCTGTTGCACCAGGATGAGGGGTAAAGGTTTTGAACTAAAAGAGGATGGATTGAGATTAGATATAAAGATGGTTTTTACAATGAGGGTGGTGAGGCCGAGGCACAGGTTGCCCAGAGAGGTGGCAGATGCCCCATCCCTGGAAACCTTCAAGGCCAGGCTCCCCCAGCCCCTCTGGTTCTTCAGTGCACTGAGCCCCACACTCCAGTTCATGGGGGTGAAAAGCATCAGTCAGAGCAAGGTGAAAAGATCTTTTGTTATTTCTGTCATTTCTGATGTCACACACTGCGTGTTTTGGGGCAAACAAATACAAGTTTTGCTTTCAAGCAGCCAAATCTTTAAGCAAGGCCTGTGCTAGAGAGGAAAACTTGTGTTGGGTAGGTCAGCTTCGTGTTGCTGGTTATTTGGGCAGCTGCAAATTTCCATCTGACGTGTGCCTGCTACCCTGTGTGTAGATATGAGGGTATCAGCACGTCTCTATTTTGTCCCAGCATGGTTAATATAAACCTGCCCTGCTCTGATTCCCAGAGGCCAGAACATGATAAAATACCTGCCATGTGCCTGACGTGCCTGTGGTTTGATACTGTTATCTCTTTTTTTCCTCCTATCAAAAGCAAGAGCGTGTCAAACCCTTTTTTCCTAAAAGCTTTTTGCAGCAAGCAGGGAATGAAAATATTTCCCTTTCCTCCCCAGTCGCCTTACTGGGAAGGCAATGGGGTCGAAACTGGGGTGCCAGCCCTCAGCAGCTGCTGGGGAAGGGAGGGCAGGACTCCAGCAGGGAGTATTTTTACCAAAGCAACGTGATAAGAAGCAAAGCCCGTGTGAAGATAAGCTCGCTTATTTTATTAGCAGATGAAGGATAAATCCTGGGCTCTTGTCATGGCTCAGCCCGAGCTGCTGGCATGTGGAAACCACAAGTTTATGTGGTTAAGGACTATCATTTCACAGCGTGGAGATGCCCAGTGGGGAAGAGAGGATGAGAGACTCAGGTGCTCTGAGGCATCACACCTCGCTGGTGGAAGGAGGGGTGTGAGTCCTTCTCCTTGGAGGAGCAGAGTCTGAGCAACCCTGACGGTTTCTCCATTGCACATAAAATGTAAACCACATATCTGACAAAAATGCATATTTTCCAAGCTCCCCCATGGCTGAAGGGTGCTGGAGTGCTGTTTGCTGCCAGTCCTCCTTCCTTTTTGGGGGCTCTGCTGGTAGGGGGAGAGAGGATGTGGCTGGAAAGGGAGGATGTCCGTATCAGCAGGTGAGTCAGGGCCAGGGAAGGCAGCCTTAGAAGATGCATGAGAGATAACAGAGGGTGCAGGCAGGTGACTGCAGAGGATGTGGGCTCCCAGGAGCAGGAGAAGCTAGAACCTGGGCTGCTGCCATCAGCAGGTGTGTGGTGAAGGCCTCCTCAGTGGGCTCTTCCCCACCATGTTCTGGATTAACCCAAGACCAGGCAAGGGAGCTGCCACAGCCCCGAAGGAGATGAGGCACAAGGCTGCAGTGTTACAGTCTGAGATGCTTCTCATTTTCCCGAAGAAGATTCTCTCCTGGGACACATCCTAAGGACCACAAGCAGATGTTCAAAGAGTCCTTGCTGACCCGGGGCTGCTGTTATCCCTACAAACACAGTGTTGATGTTGAAAGCTGACTCTCAGGGTGTTTTACCAGAGCTGTACCCACTTCAGAGCAGGAAAGCTGAAGCTGAGAACTGAAGGCTTTCATCTGCCATCACCAATAGCCCAGGTCATCCAAACCCAAGCCCATTGAGTCATCCTGCCTTCCTCCCCCCTCTCCAGCCAAGGGTTGGGCTACCAGCCCCATGGCAGTGCCAGCCCTGGCAGAACCAGCTCAGACAGTGCAGCCATCCCAGTTCTCTGTGGTGCCCAGCCTGCTCTCCTCAGCCTTGCTCATGACGAAAAGTGTGCCCAGGACCAGAGTACTTGCACAAAGCTTGGCTTTCTTGCTACCACATCATTCCAGGCAGACTTTGAGGCTACAATTTGCTCAAAAATCAGCAGTGTCACTAGAACTGCCTGTACACGGTATGATACTGAGCGATGAAATGGCCAAGGCAGAGACCCACAGAATTATGGAGTGGTTTGGGTTGGAAGGGACCTGCAAAGCTCATCCAGTCCCACCCCCTGCCATGGGCAGGGACACCTTCCACTATCCCAGGTTGCTCCAAGCCCCATCCAACCTGGCCTGGAGTCCCTCAGTTTCAAGCAGTCACAGTTTCTCTGGGCAGCCTGTGCCAGGGCCTCCCCAGCCTCATTGTAAAAAACTTCTTCTTTATATATAATCTAAATCCACATATTTTTAGTTTAAAACCTTCACCCCTTGTGCTGTCACTACAGGCATTACTAAAATGTCTGCTCTCACCTTTCTTCTAAGCCCCCTTTATCGAAAGATTGCAATAATTTCTCCCTGGAAAATCAAATTAGAAAAATGTTTCTCTGTCATCCTCCATCCAGTGGGATGGAGGGATCCTTCCACATCCCTCACCCAATTAAATTCCCCTGCTTCTTCTCCCACCCCAACTATTAGCAATTCCTTCCCACTGCACCCCTCTAAGCAGCATCACAATCCTTTGATGCAATTAATATCCACAGTAAGGGATTATGGAAAAAAAAAATCCCATTTGCATCCAGAGGAAGAGAGAGATTTCTGGGCTACTGTAATATTTCCTGGCCAGCCATGCCTCTGCAAAACATGCTTGTCAATGTTTAATTCGAACTCCAGCAAAACTGGAGTTATTAATGTCCCTGTCAGAGATGTTTTCTGTCACCCTGCAGAGGTATCTGACAGGATTCATCTTGCCTGGTGTGGAAGGACATCCTTCATCACCATTCCAAGTCCCTGTGCTGCCTCTGCCAGCTCTCGGCTCAGCCTCCTCAGAAGCTTGACCTTTGCAAATCCTCGGGGCTAGAATCGTGGTGATCCTTTAAATTGGTAATTTGTTCTTACCTGGATAATCATACTTTGTATTTCCAAGGCCTCTTTAATCCAAAGATGTAGCTGTGAATTAAATCGGTGGAGGAAAGTAATTAATTATGTCCAGGTAGTCTCATTATTCAACTGAATTATGTGAAATATGGGAAATTAAGGCTATTATTTTAAGCTACATGGGAGGTCAAGGAGAAAATCCAGCTGTTCTGAGTTGCATCTTCTCACCTCTAGTATGGAAAGCAGCATCAGAGCAGGATTTCAACCCTTCTGGAGCAAATCAGTGCTCACAAACCCAGCTCTCCAGGAGCCTGGGCCATTCCCATTTCAGACCTCTTCCAAATACCAGTGAATTTAGCCTTGACTTACAAACAGCCTTGGCACCCATGGCTGTGCTGGATAAAAATGCCCTTCTAAAAATAACTGGGAAGTGGGGGAAGGAGCCTGTCCCCACACTCAGCATTTCAACACCAGCTTCTCCTCCCACCACAGCCAAGCATTGCTTCACCCGTGGGTACCCTGCTCTGAAATCTGAGTTTTATATATATATATATATACATATACAGGAGAGAGTATTGACATCGTAGTGCTGTCTCTGTTGTCATGAACACCCTGGCCACATCCACACCCTATCACCTCTGTTTCTGTCTAGGTTTCCAGCCAGGCTGTCCCACACCGTAAGGTTTGGATGGAGCAGGAACTGCTGGAGCCCCACATCCGACACCCCTGGACCCCAGGCACAGACAGACATCTCCCTTGGGAAGGGGGACAGATGCTTGGGAAGGAGGGCAGAGCTGCTCACTCAGGCTCTGTCAGGATGGGAATAAAGACCTTGTCTGTCTCCAGTCCTGTGCTCCTACACTGGGTCTATTATCTGTGTTTTTTAAAGGAGGTCTATTTGCTTTCAATTCAACTGCAGCCCAACCATAATAATGATCAGTCTGATTCTGGCAGGAAGATTGTTGGCCGACTATTTTAAGTGTTTATTTTCCTGCAGAAGTCTCTGAGGGAGCATCTGAGCACTTAATGGCCACAGCCACTTCTTAGAAACCCACCGAGGTCATCACTGTGCCTCCATCCTGGCAGACACCTCCATCATCCCACCTACGCTGGAAGGACCTGGGGAAGAAAAAAGGAATTCTCATCTTTAGTTTAATTTTTCAGTACCTGTCTGAAAAACTGAGGATTCCATGGAGGGGATGTGTGATTTGAGCAGAACACAGTAGAGTGAATTTTGTTTTCGGCTACTCCCTCTGAGGCCAAGATTTGCTCCAAGCTAGAGAGGGAGCACCAAGCTACCAGCACACCGCAGCTACAAGCAAGGTGTTTTGTAAATATCCTGTATTTCCCCTTCGAATCAGCAGACTCCCACCATTGCTAAGGCATTTTAAAGGCTATTGCCAGGGCAAGACTAGAGCTTGGCACAGGATTTTTTGAGTCGCAGCTTGTGCTCTCAAATATCTTCGTGTCCCCGGCTGCTCTTTCCGCCTCTTGCTATTTTCCTGGGACAAAAGTCTTGAGGCTGGAGCGTTTCCCACTGGCAGACACCCAACAGTTTCCACTGAATTAGGTAGGAGAGAGCTTAGGAAGAGCTCCTAAGATCTTCCCAGAGATGCTCAGTGCTTCCCCCAGAGCAGCCCTGGGAGGATGCTGAGGCTGGATACATGTCTCAGCACCTTGTGAACTCTGTGCTCAGCAGCATAAGGAGCCAGGCAGCCTGCCTGAATTCCCTCAGCTAAGGCAATGCAGGGACTCCCCTGACACCTCACTACCTCCCTAAATGCATGCTTTTAATAAAGAGCCAATTTAATTTCCCAAACACTGAGTCATCTCATGTTATTACCTGGCATATGGTACCCAGAACAGCAGCCACAGCATCTTTTCCTTGAAAGAAGGATGTTTCTGTTCCCTCCTCCATCCCCAGCTTTTACAACTCCTCTCCTTTTTTTTCCCTTTTAAGTAGAAATCCTCTCCTTTCCCAACTTCCCTCCTTTCTAAGCTGTGACGGGATTAAGCCAGAAGCAGGGACGAAAGGAGGAGGTTGGGACGTGCGGCTCAGAGGGGCCGAGGAGAGCAGGGTTGCTCCTGCACGGGGATGGGATCGGCCGCTCCACTTTGCTCTTTGGACCTGGAGCTGCGCCAGCTCCTGGAGAAAAGTCCCCAGCCACCGGGAAGCTGCCTTTTCTTCCTGCTGGGACACGTGAATGGTGAGCGCCATGAGCAGCGTGGCCGGGGAGCTGCAAACCCACGCGGGGGTGGGAACGCTGCGGTGAGGTGACAGACGCGGCACCTTCCCCGGAGCCTGGCACCCATCCGTGGGTTTGCCTTCAGTCACCCTGCTGTCACCCTGCTGTCACCCCGCTGTCACCCTGTCCACACCCCCCCCACACCTACCAGAAAAAGGAGCCCAGCTCCCTCTCACACTCCCACGGAGGCTGCGCTCAGCAGGATGGGTCATCTCCCAAAAATCCCAGACTGGAAGTCGTATGCCCTGATCCAGCATCCATCCGAGTTCCTGAACCAGAGCCCCCAGCCCTGCCACCCCTCAGCTTCCAGCAAGGACTCAGATGAGTGCTTGGTGGCATTTTGTGGCATTTTGTGATGTCTCCAGGCCAAGGATGCCATGAGCAGGCTGGGCCAGGAGTGGGGTGCACGGAGAGGTCCCAGCATGTGGGGCCAGGACCTGCTGTGCCCACCCAGGAGCTGGATTTACATGTGCCGGCGTCTTCACATGTTCATATTATGGGCTGGTGTTCTCCACAGAGAGCGAGTTGCTCTAAATAACTATCTGAGATGAATTGTTTTCAGGTTAAAGCTGACACTGGAATTCCAAAAAATTACCATTAATGCAAGAGTGGGTCCTACCTTTTTTTTCCCCCCAATCTGCTCCTGTGCACCAGGAGCATCCCTGTGAAATCCTGGGCCTGGGGGCTCTTGGTTTAGGGGCCTGGGGGCTGCAGGGAATGTGAGGAGGCTGCGTGAGGAGATGAGGTGGGAAAAAGGGATGTGGGCAGAGCCGTTTTCTGCCCTGGTGAGCTCTGCAGCTCAGCCGTCACTGGAGAGATGCGATTGGCACTCGGATTAATAATTAATCCATAGTATGATCATAGATAAAAATATGAAAATCTAGACAGTCCCCCTTCACTTAAAATACAACAAAATAAAAAGAATCTGGAGCTAAATTAACAATGTGCTCTCCCAATTACAGCCACCCTCCGGTGAATATCAGGTTGTCATGACAACCTGCCCAGCAAACGATACGGCCCAAAATAAAGCACAGCAGGGAGAGAGATCTTTGGAATCCGATTTTGCAGTCAAAGTAGAATTAGGGTTTCTTCAGAGGCCAGCATTTCTGGTGAATTTATGGCTGCAGTCCTTCCGTTGATGTTCATTAACGTGATCCATTTATCCGGAGAAGTGTGACGGCAGAACGAGACAGGGAGCAACAAAGAATCCATGGTTAGAAATAAAGTTAACCTCTTGAATACAACCCAAACCACAAGAAAAGGGGGATGATTGTTGGGTGGGTGTTTTTGAGAGCCTGATGTGGTAAGTATAAAGTGGTTTAAATTGCTTGTAGGAACATTTCTGGGTGGCTTTGAGCACCAGGGCTGAAGGGATCCAGCAGGCTAGAGGGATGTTTATAAGGTGCTTAAATTCTGGCTTTTATATTTCTTGTCTCAGAATTTTGTGTGTTTATATAGAAACACTTGGTTTATCTGCTGTGCACAGAGACCTTGGCAAGCTTGAGAACTGGGCCTGTGCAAACCTTATGAAATTCAACACAGCCAAGTGCAAGGTCCTACATGTGGTTTATAGTGATCCTAGGCACAAACACAGACTGGCTGGAGAATGCCTTGAGAGCAGCCCTGGGAGAAAGGAGAAGGTGCTGGTTGGTGAGAGCTGGACCTGCCCTGGCCCTGAACCCCCCGTGCCCTGGGCTGATCCCCAGCGTGGGCAGCAGGGGAGGGGGGATTCTGCCCCTCTGCCCCTGTGCTCAGGTGAGACCCCACCTGCAGAGCTGCCCCAGCCCTGGGGAACAACAGCACAAGCACCTGGAGCTGCTGCAGCCAGTCCAGAGGAGGCCACCGAGATGCTCCCAGGCCTGGAGCCCCTCTGCTCTGGAGCCAGCCTGGG